>PVIH01010056.1:0-78060 GCA_004025045.1 Sigmodon hispidus
GGGGATGAAGGGATAAAGGCAGAGATGGGTAGAGGGAGGGGAAGCTACAGGAAAGAACCAGGAGTCAAGAGATTCCAGGTAGGCAGGTGTCGTGGTGGGAGGCCTGGCTTGGCTGGTCTCCATCCAGACTTACCTGTCCCTGGATGGTGAGATGCCAGGCACACAGGTGTCATTTGAACTCTTATATCACCTAGTGTGTGTGTGGGGGAATGGCATTATTTACAGAAAATATGACTGACTAAGCAGAGGCTGGCAGGCCACACACCTCAGGAGGGCAATGTCAGAGTTTGAACCTCAGTTTCTCCATTCTCCTATCTTATTTCTCTGCCTGATGGGGCTAATAGCTGCTGGTCATTTCCTGTCTGTGATTTCTAAGGCTCAAGGACCATCAAGAACTGGACAGGCCTGAGTAGAACCCAGGCCTTGCCACCAAACAGCTGGTGACGGGCATGCCACATGACTTAGACACTCAGTTTTCTCATCTGAAAAATGGAATCATGATGTGAGGCTCAACATGACAACATTCGGATAAACCACACCACAGCTCCTGGTCACAAGTAGAGCTCAAAAGGGCAGCCTCCCCTGACTCCTTGATTTCCTGGATCCTCTCTCCTTCAGTCTCTGGAATTCTCTGGGATTCTACAAAGCTCAGGTGCCTAAGAGCCCCCGCCCCTCATTCTTCTCATCAAGATCTATGACCCTGTCACCTCTGGCTGTGCTACGACTGTACCAGCTGGGGGCCGGGAACATAATGAGGTCACAGGGCTCTAATCTGCCCCCTGGTGGCTCTGACTGAACATGGAGACTGCTGTTGTCTGGATCCTGAGCTCAAGGCTGATCCTGCCATGGGAATGGGCATGTAAGGAGCCCTTGTGCCTGAGGAGACAGTGATTTTGAGAGATGGGTGACTGGCTGGCCTTAGATGACCTAGCCCTTTCTCTCCTGAGTAGACCTAAGTGGGTGAGGATGCTCTGGTCATTGCCAGGGCTGCTTGGTGGGTGGATGATGATCATATGTATCTTAGATGGTTACCTGGCACCTCTTGTGACCTCTTTTCTATTGTTACCTGGGCTAGATCCTGGTGACTGTGAACCAGATGTCTCCAGGCCCAGTTATACCTGGGAGGGTCCTCCTGTGACTCTGATTAAGGAGGTCTCTCTTTGATCCTCCCTTTTTTTTCTGCCCTTTCCAGGGCATAGCAGCCACCAATTTGCATGGTATCTTTCTGCCTTCTAGAGGCCGGTGGTAAAACAATTCAACCAACCCAGAAACCACTGATAAACAAGAGGAAAGCATTTCATGACAAATCCCTCAGGGTTCTGACTATCAGCCTGGATTTTGTCAGCTTGGGAGTGAGGTTTCGTGGGGAGTCTAGTCTTCTGGGGGCTTGGACCATGGCATTAGCCCAAGGCAGAGCTGGCAGCGTCAGCCATGTAGCCAGTCTGGTATAGCGTCAGCTCCACCTTATAGTAGCTGTGTGATCTAGACCCATTCACTCCGATACCATCTATTCAGTAATTTAAATGATCACTTATTCACTCTCTCCATTCATTTTTGCTATCATTATTTCTTCCTGCATTCATTCAATTGTCCATCCATCCATTCAGGCATCTTCACATCTATCCATCCACACATCCATCATCCACACACATATCCATCTATCCATGCATCTATCATCCATGCAAGCTTGCACACACCATCCATTCATACATCCATCCTCCGGGCATGCATCCACCAATAGAGGCAACAATTTCCTGTCTCCTCCACACCCAGTGGGTGGGTTCCCTGAGTCAACCCTCCCATCTTCTCTTGTGGGCAGGTAGAAAGACCAGGCCCCAGGTGTGACTCTGGCCTAGGCTGGTAGAAAGTGCAAGACTAAAGCTGAGGGTGCTGTTCAGGGGGCACAGAATGTGCTTGGTATGTGTGAGACCCCGAGTTCCATCTTCAGCCCCTGCAAAATAGAAAAAACTCCAAGCCCCACAACCAACCAAACAACAGCCATCTTCCATGCTCTTGTCAACCTGTGCTCTGTCAGTTATTCAAGGGTGCTGGGGCTGTAAGGCCCGAGGCGTGCCTCTAAGGTTGTAGGTCTGACTCCCCCACCTCTCGTCACTCAGGGGTTAGGTGGATGCGTCCTGGAGGAGGCTGGAGCGGTCTCTCAGTGGTTTTAGCCATCCTACTGCTGAGGAGGGTGTCCGTGTGGTCAGAGCTCAGTGAGACTCTTATTCCCACAGAGAAGGAATCCTGGGCCTTCCTTCCCACTGGGGAGACCCTCCCTCTCCCCTCCCCTCCCCCACCCCTCTCTCCTTTCCTTCAAGGCCCAGAGTATATTGGTGTTGTTAGGGAACCCGGGCTGGCTCCAGCCCATCCAGAGGTCCCTAGTTCTTTCTCAAGCTCTCCCTGGCTCTTGGTTTGACACCCCCTTCCTCTGATTTTTTTTTACTGGACCCATGGGAGTTCCTGTTGGGCTGCTCCCAGGCTCTCACCTGCTAAAGCTCCCGAGGAGGAATGTACCTGGATCTCACATTCCATTTTCCGAAAAAGCAGACAAGTGTTAATTATGGTCATCATCTTCTGGTCTCTGTCCTTTCTAGCGTGGTTTCTGGACTCTGGAACAGGGGAATTGGTTCTGATTAAAGGAGGGGCGTGGTATCATTCAGTGGCCTACCTCTCAGATCTCATAGATTTCAGGCAGCATGGGAAGACCAGGGAAAAAGAGACAGAAAATGAAAAGAAAAAAATAAAGAGGAAAAAGGCCTCTATTGTCTGTGTTGGGAACAGACACCCACTGCTATGAGATCGGCAGCTGGTACCCAGGTAACCTTCTGCTGGGCTGTGGAGGCCCGGAGGGACCAATAATCCCACAGAGTCAGGTGTCAGAGTGTGGACATCTGTGTACACTGCTCCCTCCATGCTATCCAGCTCTGACAAAACCATCTGATTCATTAGAAGAAAAAGATGACACATGGCCATCTCTCTGTGTCCAGGTGCAGATTTGAGGTTCCCAGGGAAACAGCTCTGTAAATTGCCCTAGGCCTGTTGGTGGCTCAAGTTGCCGGTGGGATGGGGCTAGAAGCTCCAGGCCTTGGAAACCCAACCAGGCAGGATTTCTTCCAGTCTGTAGTCCTTCCTGCCTCTGGGCTGCAGGGGTTGTGGGAGAGTTCAGGGAACAGGGCACCCAGCTAGGTGGTATCCACTGTAGCTGACTCCTTGGGTCAGATGATCAACGGGATCCCCAGCACTAAGGGACTTTGATGAAAGGGGGAGGGGGCAAGAGGGGGCAGAAGACATGTCCCGGCAGATGCTGAGCATCCAATCTCTGGAGGTGCCTGTTGGTCTTTCCACGATGTCTCAATCTTGCTGTCCCTCACACTGGGGAGACACAGGGACCTTATTACTGAGTCACAGTGTGGCCATAGCTCACAGTGTGTGTGTGTGTGTGTGTGTGTGTGTGTGTGTGTGTGTGTGTGTGTGTGTAAGCTACAGACCTCAGGAGGTGGAGCCAGATTTTCTCCATAGGGATGGGGGAAGTCCAGGGAGGCTTTCCAGAAGAGGAGACCTTTGGTTTGAGTTCTGAGGATCAGTAGGAGTCTGCCAGGTGAAGGAATTAGATCAGTCATGCCCTTCCTGGCCTGGGCTGCAGACTCTCAGGCTCTGTTGCAGTCCAATGCACTTCTCAAAGGAGACATTTCAAACTCAGCTGACGCCCACGGTCCCCAAGCCTGCTTGTCCCTGTCCGATGTTTGTGAATGGAGCCCTGCCCTTCCTAGTGCTCAGTCTTTTCTTGATCCCGCCATTTCCGTACAGCCATGGCCAGAGGAGGTCCACAGTGAGGACAATGGTGGGCGTGGTCCTGAGGGTAAAGGGAGCTAGGGTGAGGGGACAGAGTTGGTGGGGTTGGTAGCCTACAGAGCTGTGGTAGAAATCCAGCAATGTAGATTTGTAAAGCCAGGAGCTGAGTCAGGAATGAGATGTCAAGAGATCAGAAGAGCTGGGGTGGAGCAGGGTGGGGGGAGGAGCTTTTCCTCCCTGTCCCAGATCTGTCTGGTCCAGCCTTATCTCTGTGCTGTCCACATGGCAGGTAGGGTCTGCTCTTAAGCCAAAGACTAAGAATTATGGTCCCCCTAGGTCGAGTGTCCTGTCACTGTCTAGTAAGCTATGGGAAGTGGTATGGATACACAGCCACTACCTGCAGATCAAATGCCTTCTCTGGGCTCTGCTTCCCAGGTGGGTGCTTGGAAGTGTCAGGGGCTCATGGGTGTAGCGGGAGGGGAGGAAGACAGGACAGAAAGGCCAGGTAGCTCTCATCAGGGAGTGGTTCCTGCCCAATGTCAGGCCTGTCTTATTGTGTCTTCCCAGGTGGTGATGGAATCTTTCCCAGAGACAGCATCACTTTCTCCCACAGTCTCCTGTTTTTCTTTTTCTTGGCATCTCCCTGCCACAGCCTAAGGGTTTCACTCCTTCAGCAGATTCATACTTTGTGATCACTCTGCTGGAATATTGGTCCCAGGCTGGGCAGAAGTTGCACCTCTTTGTTTTGTTGTTGTGGTCCTAGGGCTGAGTGTGGAAGGTGCTAGAAGCATGTGTGGAAGGAAGGAGGGTGATGAACAGACCCTGGCCTGGGACCTGGCAGGTCTGATGGAATCCATGCTCTGAGTCCATGGTGTCTGGTCCTGCCAGGCTGACCCTGGGCTGATGGTCCAGGAATGACTGTCGTGTGCTGTGAGCCACAGACCCTGAGACTTGTCAGTGATGGAAGTAGCACATCTGGCTGGTCTCTGTCTGCGTCTTACTGTGCAGATGGGAAAAATGAGGCTATGGTGACAGCCTGGATCCCTCAGAAGGAAGGAGCGAGTGCAGAGGAATCAGAGGTTGTGGGGGTTTAGAGGTGTTTGTTCACCAAGGATACTAGGTGAGGGGTGGAGTAGGCTGTTGCCCAGGGCCCAACATAGGCTTGGGGGGAGGAGCTCAGGGTGTGTCACTCAAGATGATTGACTGGGCACTGGGCAGCCCTGTGTTGGCAGGTGAAGGGAGAACTGGAGGGAGGGGCGGCATCCTGGAGATGAAGTTGACTGATGTGATGTCAGATCATCTGGTTGGAAAGAACAATTAGAGCAGACAGGAACCTAACACTGTGTCACGAAGAGTGGGCTTCACTCTGCATACCTGGGACTCTTCCAAAGTGAGATATTGTGACAGAGTAGATACTGGGGGCAGAGGCTGGAAGAGACTTTGATACATCATCTCTTCTCTGGGAATTCACCTGTTGTCATAGGAAGGGCACTGGCAAAGGAACCTGGCAAGTGAGGAGATCCCTACCCCTGTTCATGACAGCACGGTGAACAATGGCTGCCATCTGGATCAACCCAGGTGCCTGTCACTGCAAGAAGGAGCATGTGTCTGCATATTCAAAGGGAATATTATTCAGCCACAAAGAATGAAAGCCAATCATTTGCAGCAAAATGGGTGAGATTGGAGAACTTTATGTGAAGAGGAATAAGCAGATGCAGATAGGCAAGTGGGATGTGTTTGTTCTCATACATGGGAAGGAAATGTGGACCTGAATGTGATAGGGTGGTGATTACTAAAGGTTGGCCAGGGGAGGAAAGGGGAAGTGGGGGAAAGCTGAATTTGATCAGTGTGTGTTGATTTGTGTAGGGATCTGTCACACTACCCTACAAATGTGTAACGTTAATACATATTAGTAAAAACATAAAGCAAGCACAGGGCAGGGCGTGGTGGCCCCAGTGTGAGATCATGGGGAGTTGAGTTTAATTTCCAATATTCTTGCAGGGGGGGAGGCCTGGTGACAAGCTCTAGTCACGGTGGCACTGGGGAGATAGAGACAAGAGATCCCTGGGGAGCATTAGCCAGCCAGCAAAGCCCACCCAGCAAACCCCAGGTCCCAGTGAGAGGTCCTATCTCAGAAAACAAGGTTGATGGCTCCTGGGAGGGGCATCTGAGGTTGACCACCCCCACACAAAATGAAATAACTCACACACACACAGATACACACGACCCCCTCAAAAATACCACCACCACCAAGACCTCAAAAAACTAAACAAACAAAAACAAAAATACCAAAGCACTGTCCCCCTCCCGATTTTCTCAGTGTTCAAACCCTGTAGGTCTACCCTTGAGAGAAGGCGCTGTCCTCAGAACCCTCAGCTCAGCACAAAGTTCTCAGTGGGCAGATTAACAGCACCCTGTCTTTCCCAGTGGTCACTCAAGAGAAGCCCCAAGCAGGCCAGATCAAGCTAGTAGCAGGATATTGAAGGAAAGCCACACAGAGCTTAAGAGGGATTTGGGGGTCAGGGTCTGGGGAAAGAGTGAAGCTGCTTTCTTCAGAGTGTGGAGTGTAGACCGAGGCGTGAGCACACAGGCAGGTCTGGGTCCAAAGCTTTGTGTCTTACTCAGTGCCTCACAGTGGGAACCTTCTCAGCTCCCACAAGCCTCACATTTTTTCCCCAAGATTATACTTCAGAAGTGTGTGCTTTTATTTTAATTTTTTAAAAGTGTTTTTTCCTTTTTATGTTAACAAAAGTGGGGTTTTTGTATTAAAATATTTTTTGTGTAAAGTGTTTTTCCCTTTTGTATTAAAAAGTGTTTTTCTTCCTGCTTTATATTTACAAAAGCATTATATTTTCTTTTGCAGTAAGAGCGTCTCTCTTTTACTTTTTATATTTAAGATATGTATTTTATGTGTGTGGGTGTTTTGCCTGCATGAATGTCTGTGCACCATATGTATGCAGTACTCACAGCGACCAGAAGAGGGCATCAGATTTCCTCGAACCAGAGTTACAGATAGTTGTGGGTGTTGGGAATTGAACCTGGGTTCTCTGGGAGAGCAGCAAGTGCCCTTAACCATAGAGCCATCTCTTCAGTCTTTCAGACACTATTTTTGACTATGAAGTTTAAAAAATGTTGAGAATTTAGGGCATCAGTAGAAAAGCAAGCAGTGATGATTATATATTTTCCATTATTTTATTACAAACTCATTGTTGGGATGGTTGAAGTTAATTGTCAACTTGATAAAACCCAGAACTGCCAGGGAAAAGAGTCTTGGAACACATCTGTGAGGGATTATCTTGAGTGTGGTAAGAAGACCAGTGCACTGTGGGCGGCACCATCCCCTAGCTGGGATGAGTACCGACTGCATAAACAAAGAAAGGGGGCTGAGCAGTGTCATGCATCCACTGTACTCTTCTAACTGAGGTGGACACTGCGTGGCATAGTAGATGTTCAGCTCATGAGATGGAAGCCCCAGACTCCGCTGTCAGCAGCCCATGGTGTCCTCTGCACAATTGCACAGAACCCCCCTGGTGACCCTTCTCCACGAGACTCTTGAGCAAAGAGCAATCTCAGTTTCTCAGTCTCTTTCCACCTTCATCCCTGATCTATTTCGTTATTGGCTTCGGCAGCTTAATGCGCCAGCTCTCCTCTGGGAGAGCTGGTGACAAAATGACAGGGATCCAAGGTCTCAGCGCCCTCTGCTCTGGCTTTTATCTGCCTGATTTCATGCGACTGGAGCCCTGGCTGCCACTCAGCTGGAGAAATGTCAAAATGATATTAAATCACAGAGTGCAGGCAGGAGACAGGAAAATGCTTGTCACCCACCTCCTTCCGGTCTCCCTGGTCCTGAGCCCCTGGCAGGGAGGGAATACATGTTTGGAGAGGGCCTGTTTCATTTCATCCATGCTTTTTCTCAATCACAATGTTAGCATTGGAGATAGTGTTTTCCAGGTGGAGCTGGCAGCTGTCATGTGTGTGCTTGAAGAGGCTGTAGCTAGTGACAGCCGGGTGTTCATGCCAAGACAGAGCCAGAGGGCAAGCCCAGCAGGATGGGTTTACCACAGGCGCAGTGAGGTTGATTGATTTCTTTTTAGTTTTCCGATTTATTTTGGCAGTGCTTGGGATGGAACCCAGGGCCTCACACATTCCAGGCAAGTGCTGTGCCATTGAGCTACAATCCCAGACCCTTATTAGGATTTTTAAATGTGATTGTAGAAGGGGCCTATAATCTCATCTAGTTGGGAGGCTGAGGCAGGAGGATTGTAAATTCAAGGTCAGCCTGGGTAATTTTGTAGGACCCTGTCACCCAAAGGACTAGAGAGGTAGCTAGCTCACTCACTGGTATTTGACAGGTATAGGTGAGGTCTCAAGTTCAACATCCCCCCAACACACACAGAGAAAGTGATCTGAGCTCATTGTTAAAAGTCAAGCAAGAAGTATGTGAGAATTTTAAATGTCCCCTTCACTCAGCTGGAGACAAAGGTCTCTCACTGAATCTGGAGCTCAGTGATCCCCAGGGGCTCTCTTGTCTCTGCCTCCCCAGTATAGCGGTGAACTGGCATCCTGAGCTTTTCACATGGGTGCTGAATTCAGGTCCTCTACCTCTGAGCCATGTGGTCCGATCCCTGTTGGTATCTTTTTAAAGGCCAGGTAAAGGAGCTGGAGTATTGGGGTGCTTCTCAAGGCCACAGGTTTCAGAGCAGGGACTGAACCTGGTCCATGCAGGATGGCTCTCCTGTTCCCTCTCTACAGAGGTTTGGAAGGTATTTTTTTTTCCAGGTGTAGAATAACTTATCTTTCTTTCAGAAAACACAGTATGCATTCCGAGCATCATTTTGCAGCTTTTGAGAACATTTTCCCACTTGGATCTGTACCATTTTCCTCAGCAGCTGCCAGGCAGTCTTTTGTTAAAGGCACCAGCGCTGTTGAGCGGGTCTCTTTTAGGTGGTCGGCTGGTTGTTCTCCCACAATTCTTGGCAAGGCTGCCATGCACCCCACCCACCAATTATGCAAGTGCTGCGTGCATATATTCTCTTTGTTACAGAGTGGAACAATTTAGATTAAAAAAAAAAAAAAGAGAGTTCCCTGGCCTGGCTCCCCACATTTGAATCCTGTCCATCTAACTGCAGTTCTCAGGGTGGCAAGCGATCCTCCTGGACCATTTCCATGTCTCTCTGTACACACAGACACATGCATTTTTAATGAATGTTTTACAAAACATAAAGGTATCATGCAATATGCATGTTTGTGCATTTCACTTTCCCCTGTCAGTAACAGCTCAGTCACCTTTCTGTGCCAGTACATATGGAGTATGTACTCCATTTAAAAGGAAAACAAAGCCTTACATCATGTTTCATGGCACAGCATATTTTTTTTTCTTAAATCACTTCCCTTTTGACAGATATTTAGATTTTTTTGTTTTTCTCCCTCCCTGTAAAAGTTCTGGGGCTGGGTATATGACTCACTGGGTAAGAGTGCTTATATGAAACATGAGGAGTGTGTTTGGATCTAGAGCACCCACATAAAAAAGCAGGCTGTGGCCCAGCTCAGGGGGAGGGAGTGTAAAAGATTTTCTTATAACCAGCCTCACTTTAGGTTTAGTGAGAGACTCAGAGGAATAAGGTATGGAGTGATATGACTGATATGATTGGTCACTTAGTATTCTCTGCCAGCCTCTGATTGCACATGGACCTGTGCATAGATCCACACATCCACACCCACACATACATACACCTTTACATGTACATACAGTACAGCCCAGATGGAAACAGATCCTGCTGTCAGGAGCCCAGGCATATTGAGCTCGGCAGCTTGAATGGAAAGTATTCAGGCATTGGGGAGCCAATGAATACTGAGTGTTACAGCTCAATGGAAAATATTTAGGCAGTCGGGAGCCAGTGAACATCGCAGGCCACAGTAAGCCTAGGCAGCAGCTTCCAGCTCTGCTTCAGCAGGGACAGGGCAGCAGGAGCAGGGCTTATATAGGGCTTCTTAGGGGGGGAGTTTTCTAGGGAGGAGACTTCCAGAGTGGGGATTGGTCAGATTTTATTCCTTTTTAACCTGATTTGGTTTTGGTTTCAGGGCCAAAATGTTTCTTTCACTGGCTCTTTTGGGCTTTTGGGCTCTAATTTCAGGGCCAGGGCACATTTCTTTCACTGGCTCTGATTCTAGGGCCAAAGTGTGTTTTTTTTAGTGCTAGTTTCAGAGTCAGAGCACATTTCTTTTTGGTTCTGGGTTCAGGGATAAAGTATTTCTTTCACTGGCTCAGGTCTTAGATCCAGAGTGGATTCTTTCACTGGCTCTGGGTTCAGGGCTAGGGTGGGTTTCTTTAGCTGGCTCTGGGTTCAGGGCTAGGGTGGGTTTCTTTAGCTGGCTCTGGGTTCAGGGCTAGGGTGGGTTTCTTTCACTGGCTCTGGGTTCAGGGCTAGGGTGGGTTTCTTTAGCTGGCCTCTTCTCCCTGCACATATGCTCACATACTCACAGATACTTACACACTCACTTACCTAAACAGACACACATAAGGACACACCCACATTCTCACACTCACCCCCTACATACACACATCTACACAACTCACCCATACTCACACATACATACATACATTTGAATAGAGACAGACACACACTTAGATCTTCACACACACATATTTATGAACAGACATAATCACATTCTTTCTTTTTTATACGTGTGTGAGTGTGTGCAACACACACATACACACATCCTAAGTAAGTTTTTCACATGTCTATGTGTGTACATGGAACTTTCTTCTGGCATCTGTACCTGTAAGACATTGCTGTATTGAAGGCTTTTCTACACCACAGCTTGTTTGAGGCCACAATAAGTTGAGGACCCATATGTGGTCCCCAACAGTTCTAGAGCCATGTAGCAGGATGGCAGAGGGTCTTTCCTCTGTCCAAAGCTCTCCATGGCCTTGCTAGTGGCCAGCGTCTGGTGACACTACTCTGGCCACCATTTTCTGACTGCACAGCAGAGCCCGGGGGTCCCCCACTATGCACCCCTTCACCCCTTCATTTTCTATTTGTGGCCAGCTGGTGGTTTGCCCTGGCCCAGTCTAGAGGAAGAGGAGGTAGAAAGTATCCAAAGTCTTGTTGTTTGGATCAGAAAATTTCCATAGGTCCACAGCTGGTGGCACTATTTTGGAAGGTTATGGGGACTTCTAGGGGCAGGGTCTAGCTGGAGGAAGCAGGCCACAGGAGCATGCTTTTGAAGGTGACACCTGGTTTCATGCTGTCTCTCTACTTCCTGTGTGTTGTGAGGTGAGCTGCTTCCCACTCAGCGTGCTGTCACTGTCATAGTACCCGCTGGAGCACAAGGGTGTGGGCTGAACCCTTTGAACTGTGTGTCCAGGGAACTCAATCTTCCTTTAAGGTGTTTCTGTCACTTTTATATGTTCACAGTAACAGATACAATCACCACCAGACCAGTCTGTCCCTCGGGCCAGGGGGCGAGAAAGCACCTGTCAGCAGGACTTGAAGTCTGTCAGGAGACATACCTGTGCCAGCTGTCCAGGGTTGTGACATGGGGGGAAGGCTTTTGACAGCATCTGGGGTAGTCAGAGTGGGTAGGTGGGTGGGGCTTATGGAAGAATGCAGGTCCTCTGAGGGAAGCCATTCAGCTCCCTGTGATCATCTCGGTGATCACATAACCTTATGCTTTAAACCTGATGGCCAGACCTTCTCTTTAGCTGGCAATGGCACAGTATTGCCTTTTATTCTTCTATCACAGTCCCTCAGTTCCTACTGCTAATTTTGTTAGAGCACAATGATGGACATGTGACATGGGTCTGGCCAATCAGAGAATGGTACCTCAGGATCGGTCAATCCAATCTTTCTCTGGGGTTTTCAGCTCAAGACCACAGGAGAAACACCCCTTGTTGTCAATGAAGATGCTAATCTGTGTGAGTGGGCACGTGTGCATGTGTGTGTCTTGAGGTCCACCCTGGGGGCTGGTCCATAGGTACCATCCATCTTAGTTTTGAACCAGGGTTTTTTATTTGCCTATGGCTTGCCAATCAGGCCAGGCTGGTTGGCCAGGGAACCTCCAGAGATGCTTGTTTGTTTTCCAGAGCTAGGATTAGAGGTGTGCACCATCATGCCTGGCTTTGTTTTTGCAATGTGAGTTCTGGGAACAGAACCTAGTTTCTTGTTCTTGCACAGCAATCACTAACATGAACTTTCATTTAAAGAAGCATATCCATGAGACTTACCAACAGACCTGGTTACAAGTCTGGATCCCAGCCCCCAGGAGGCAGAGACAGGAGAATGAGAGGTTGAGGCTAGCCTGGGATACATATGGAAGAGCCACTGTTTCAAATAACAATGACAGAGCCAAAGTGTTCTGATCAGTTGTGAATTCCCAAATCTCTGAACTGTAGGGGAGTGGAGGAAAGTTATATCCACCCAGGCTGTAATAACTGTAGTGCAGGTATCAGTGCAGCCCAATGCAGCTTGGATGGAAAGTATTCAGGTGCTTGAGAGCCAATGGATACTGAGTGTTACAGCTTGAATACTACAGACCACAGTAGTCTAGGCAGCAGCTTACAGCCCTGCTTCAGGGAAAGGCTTCTCAGTGTTAACAGCTTTGCTCCGGCAAGGGAGGGCCTCCCCGGCAAAGTTGTTGGAATAGCTGGCCAAAGGCTTTGCTTCTTTGCGGCTCACTGCTCTCTGCTCTGGGAATGTAACAACTCGGCTCAACCAGGAAAGGTCCCCCGGGGCTCCCTGGCCATCTTTCTCAAGGCTCCACTGCTGCTGCTCCAGTGAAAGAAGGCGGTGTCACGCAAATCTCATTGAAGAGAGGGAAGGATCCAGGAGAGTGTGGCTGTCTCAGCCCCAAATGGGAGGAGACAGCAGGGAAAGAGGTCTCAGGGCTTATATGGGGCTTCTTGGAGGGCGGAGCTTTCTAGGGAGACTTCCAGGGTGGGGATTGGTCAGATCTTTTCCCTTTCTTTTTAACCTTGATTTGATTTTTGATTTTTCAGGGCCAAAGTATGTTTCTTTCACTGGCTCTTTTGGGGTTTGGGGCTCTAATTTCAGGGCCAGGAAACATTTTTTTTCACTGGCTCTGATTCCAGGGCCGAACTGTATTTTTTTTAGTGCTGGTTTCAGGGCCAGGGCACATTTCTTTTCGGTTCTGGGCTCCGAGATAAACGTATTTCACTGGTTCAGGTCTTAGATCCAGGGTGGATTCTTTCACTAGCTCTGGCCTCAGAGCCAGAGTGGATTTCTTTGGCTGGACACTTTTCTCTACATTTAGTTCTTTTTTAAGTATATTCATTGTTTTTAGAAAGGGTTACTAGAATTCTTTTTATATATTAAACAAGAAATATATATTTTTACTAGAATATTTTTAAAATTAGATTTATTGTTTGATATCTTGTGCTTGTTTTCTGTAGTAAATAATCCCTTCCCCCCATTTTTGGTGCATAGGAACAAAATTCAGTTGATTTTTGTATCCAATAAACTAACCAACTCACTATCTATAGATTTTTCTTTTAAAAAAGTCTTTATTTATTTTATGTATATGAGTGACCTGTCTTCATGCACACCAGCAGGGACCATTGATCCCATTGTTGGTTTCGCATGTGAGAAGAGACACACACTCGCACTACCAAGGCCACATGAGGGTTTATTTAAGAGAGTTCCCAGGCGGGTACAGAAACAGAAGCAGGACAGAAGAGAGTGACTAAAACATGGCATCTCTTTTTAAGAGAAGGGGTGGGTATGGGTTTATGCGGCCACGCCCAGGGGCGTGCCTCCATACAAGGTGCATCCCACCAGAGGCTCAACCACATGGAGTGCCGGGAGTACTTACACCCATCACAGATGGTCGTGAGTCATCACGAAGTTGCTGGAAATTGAACTTGGGACCTCTTGAAAAGGAGCCAGTGCTTTTTAAGCACTGAGCTGTCTCTTTAGCCCTAGACTTTTTTCTTTCTACTCTGTCAGCCTCTCCCAGCAGATTATAGACTCTTCACACTCCACACATGTATAAGCCCTTAGCCTCTGTGAGGTGGGCTGGCATGATCTGACCCAGGTTTTCAGGGTCACTCTGTGTGTGTGTCCCTGACCTTGGGGTTGGGGTTGGTGACTTGGGAGCACATGAGGCAGTTTGTATATATTTGGAAATTTTCTTCCCATCTCACACTTCTCACTGGGGCTCTTTCTCTTGGGGAAACCTCTCAGGATCCCTGTGTATCCTTCCACATCTATTGTTGACCATGGGTGTGTGTGTGTGTGCAGTGTGTGTTTGCACATGTGTATGTGTGTGTGTGCAGTGTGTGTTTGCACATGTGTATGTGTGTGTGTGCAGTGTGTGTTTGCACATGTGTATGTGTGTGTGTGCAGTGTGTGTTTGCACATGTGTATGTGTGCAGTGTGTGTTTGCACATGTGTATGTGGGTGTGGTGTTTGTTTGCACATGTGTATGTGGGTGTGCAGTGTGTGTTTGCACATGTGTATGTGTGTGTGCAGTGTGTGTTTGCACATGTGTATGTGTGCAGTGTGTGTTTGCACATGTGTATGTGTGTGTGTGGTGTGTGTGTGATTGTGTAAGTGTGTGGTGTGTGTGTGTGTTTGCACATGAGTATGTGTGCTAGGGTTTTGCTTCTTGGGAGTCAGAAGTTGTTCCATTTTTCCTGTTTCCAGCTACAAGTTCAAGTTCAGTCAGTGATGGAACTGGTGTGAACCAGGGTCATAAGACAGGTGGGTGGGGCCTGGGAAGACTAAAGAGAGTATTGGCTACTCTTTCAGAAGTCACATCCCCTCACAGTTAAAAGGCACAAGGTAAAGACCTCCACAGCCAGAGGCATCAGCATCAGCACCAATTTGATCTTTGCAAGAGGTCTTCAGAGTCAGACTGCTGCTCAGCATCTAGTAGCCCCAGGCTTGCCTGGCTAAGGTGGCCTGGTCGGGTGTGTTGAGGACCATTTTTCTGGCAGGACATCAGATCTCTTCAGCAGGGATTGTGTTCCATTCATCTTCTCCTGTTCCTCTCCATCTCTCCTTTTTTCTTAGGTGTTATAGAGACTGAGAACCTGATGGCTTGCATAGGTGTCCTGGGCTTTGGGATCCTGGCATGGTTGGGAGCAAGGAAGAAGATCACGTGTCCACCTTCCCACCTTCCTCCCAGGAGTTTCCTTGTGCCTGGTTGAGATGGAGACAAATAGGTGTGTGGCCACCCAGGCTGGACCTGCCAGTGCCGATGGGTAGACAGGATCAGCTCTGGAATCTCTGTACCTTCAGGATCTACAGAGCTGGGAATCCACAGAGCCAGCATGTCCCTGAGGGGAGTAGCAGGTGCGAGGCAGCCTGAGCATGTGGGAAGGCAGAGCTGGGAGAGAATGCCATCATCTCTGTTTGTGTCTTCATCAGATGCAACCTGTTCGATGGACCAATTACACATCTATATTTTGTATTGTTTAAATGAGGCACAGACTCATTAAAAGGTCCCACATGCTTCTTTTCAAAACTTTTAGAGACAATTATATTTACCACTCTGCTCTTAGAATAGCCCACACAAGAGATAAAAATAAAAAGAAAAACAATCTAATTGGAGGACCATCCAGAATATTCTGCAGGCAGTGAAAACATTGTTTACACTTATCCTAGATGGGAAACACTTAATGCCATAATATGAAGTTTATAAAAGACCCCTGGGATGCTAAATTATACATTACAGATCAATAATGACTAAGCCGCAAGAGTTGATAGAAAAATATGGAAGGAAATGGGGCCAAATGTTAAACATGCACCTCTGGGGCTGAGAATGCGTATTACAAACAGAGAGGTGGAAGGCACTTTCTTGGTTAGCGGGGTGAGCCGATTTAATTTCAAACTGAATATCATTGTTCTGTTTTTCTACCTTGTGGGAGTTGAACTGTCCTGTGCCCTCTGTCCTGTGCAGAGTCAGCAGCTGGAATTTTAGACACTGGGGTCTTTTTATAATCATGTGGGCACACGGACACTGTCTCTTCATGTTCTTTTCCTGTCTACCTGGGCAATGTCTTGCTGGAGGCATATATCTTCTTGTTGTGGGTTGAGCTGGGTCTTATTATGTCCCGACTTCCTGCCACTCAAAAGTCAGGAAAAGCCAGAGCTTTAAGCCCATCCATTCAAGTCTTCTTGCTGAAGACAGGCCAAAACTCAGAGAGATAGGTGCCTTGCCTGGGGCTGCACAGTCAAGAAGCAGCAGGGTGAGATTTGAATCCAAGTCTATGAGATCCCAAGGCCTGTTCCACGCTGCCACTACTTGGGATCTTCCCCTTCCACAGTTTGCACCTCCTTTCGTCCATTTGTAGCAGTGCATTTTGGCTCCCCAGGAGACTGTGGCTCCTGGTGGTTCTGGATTTATGATAGAGACCACAAGCACGGGCAATTGCCATTTCTCCTCAGAACAATCCGGAAAATACCGAGGTGAACCGAGTCATGTTGTACACACCTGCGAGGCCCTACTGCTTCGTGAGGCACTAAGGAACAAGAGGAAGGGAACACTGTGTCCCCTCATCTGGATTAGGTCCCTGGGGACGGAAACTTTTTATTTGTTCTGTAGTCCCGCCCCCCTCCCCCCCACCTCCAGCCTAGAACAACTCCTGGAATACAGTGGGCATTCAGTAAATGTATATTGAATGAAGGAGTGAGTGAATGAATGATGTGTGTCTGAAGTTGTACCTTTTGTAAGTGAGTGAATGAATGATGTCTGTCTGAAGTTGTACCTTTTGTACTAAGAGCTATGTCCTTCCTGGAAGATGAACTTGGCCTGTGCTTAACCAGGCATGCCAGGAGCTTGTTGGCTGCCTCCTAGGACCTGGGCTCTAGGGCTACCTATCATTCTCACCTACTGGGCATTTTCCTCCTGCACCTTAGTTTTCTATCTATGCACCTGAGAGTCCTCTCTAGTGGATTCCAAAGCATCCCTGCATCCTATGGGGTCACCTATAGGTCATCATCCTATGGGGAACAATGCAGTGGTCCTGGGGCCCAGTAGAGGAAGAGTCTAGGAGGAGATGAGCAGCATTGGGAGGCCTGGCATGTCAGTGTATGTGCCTGTCTACTCCAGCAACTGTTTGTAGCTTCCTGAATTCCCTCGGCGAATGTTCCCATTATCAGGTCTAATTTACTAGCACCTGCTTAGGCTGCGAGGCATGGAGACTCTGCGCAGACTCACTCAGCTAGGCCTCTGAGTAAGGAGTGTAGCAGGACAGATACCTTCCTTCCCTGGGATCAGGACTGGGATTCTTCTGCAGCTCCTCTGAACTCTAGGGGACCAGCCTCTGGCTCAGCAATATCCCAAGGGGCTTAGTGTGCAGTGTCTGCAGCATGACAGATTGGCTTTGACTCTCAGCTCTGGTTCTTACCATGTGATCTCAGGTGAGTTCTGGGTCTGCAGAACGTGGATGGCTACCTGTCCTTCTTCCTGGCATGTGTCTCCTCTCCTGCACACATTGTCGGGCCTGCTAGCTCTCCAGAGTTCTGCTGTCTTTCCTCTGTTCACAGGGCATCTCCTGTCTCTGGCCAAAGCTGGACTATTCATGGCTCCCTGTGGCTCTGGGTACCGTCACAGACCTTTGACTCAGTGAGACTGAAGGACTAAAGCCCTAGCCATTCTGGAAACTGAACATGTGACTCACAGTAACTGCTGTGCAGAGGGCTTTCAGCTTGCGGGGGGATTGGTAGAGAGGTGAGAAGCAGAGATTTGGGCCTGGGACCCCTGACTTCTGCTGCCTCTGGATGTTCAGCTGTTGCTGAGAGCATCCCATTTGGATGGTGTCAGATAGAGTGAGCCTCATTTTTTTTTTCTCTTTCTTCCACAGTTCAGAGCCCTTCAGCTTTTCAAGGAGATAATATTATGGTGATCTGGCTTGGCATAACGCATGGGAGGAAAGACTTCTCTTACCACACATTGGAGTCCTGTGCAAGGTCCTGCTAGGCTGGTCCCTCTCAGTACAGACATCGTCCTCTGGGTCTCCTTAGGACCTTCATGTCCTCTATCTAAGCATTGAATTTTTATTAATAAAGTTCATCAGAGACAAAGGCTCATAGGGAATGACTTTGGTTTGGAGAAGAAAGGGTCTACCCTCAGATCTGAGCTGTGACTTGGGAAGGAGGATGGGCCAGCAGAATGTGGTTTTGAAATCTGATTTTGATCTGCCACACAGGACAAACTGCCATTCTCCTTGACCCATGTCCCCATCCCCCGCACGGGGTGACAACATCATCAACTTTAGTTGAGGACAGAAGGAGTAATTGCCATGGGAAATACTACTGGCACAGGTGAGGGGCTGCAGTTGTGATGGCAACCATAATTGTCATCATGGTACACCTAGAATCATCTGGGAGAGCCTCAGTGAGGAGCTGTTTATATGAGGCTGAGCTGTGAGCATGCCTGTGGGGGGTTGTCTTAAGTTGATTGATGTGTGAGGACCTAACCCACTGTGGGCGGCACCATTCCCTAGGCAGGAGGTCCTAAACTGTAAGAGTGCAGAGTCTAGACATCAACTAGGCAAGCAAGGGTGTACGTGTTTATTTCTCTCTGCTCTCGACCGTGGATGTGATATGAACAACTGTTTCAGGCTCCTGTCACTGTGATGTTCTCTAAGTGATGGACCATAATCGGAAATTGTCAGCTAGAATAAACCCACTCTCCCCTAAGTTGCTTCTTGTCAGGGTGTTTTTTATCACAGTAACAGGAATGAAACTAAGGCTGGTTGTTTGGAGCCAAGCTCATTCACAGGAGACAGGAGCTGCCATAGGGACAAAAGACCTCACATTCACTGGATCCCACACTCATTCATTCATTGTTTGGTTCACTCACTCATTCATTCATTGGATTATTTGTACATTCATTCACTGGTCTATTCATTCATTGGCTTACTTCCCTCATTCATTGGCTCATTCCCTCAGTTGCTCATGCAATCATTAACTGGCTCATTTATTCATTTAATTTATATGTTGACTCACTTATTCATCCATTCATTGGTTTATCCACTCTTCATCCATCCATTCATTTACTGCCTCACACATTTATTCCTCACAAATATACATTGAGTATCTGAGTGACTGAGGCATCTGGCTGGGCAAACCTGGTCACAGCTTCCCATGGTAACATCCCCACTGAAGAGTGGATTGTACTGGGGAGTTCTGCTCAGGGAAGAGATAAAAATGGAAGAATGAGAAATCTGATGTATGGCCAGAGGATCTGCTGCTCCCTCAAAGGGCAGTGTGACATGGTGTGCAAGGCTCTCTGAGGAAGAGGATGAAGCAGAGTCTGCCTACACTGAACCCCATTATCGTAGTGCTATAGGCAGGCATCTCTGGGAATGAGCTCTGCTTCTTGTTCTCTGGGCCTGCAATGCTTGTCTCAGCAAAGCCACACACTTAGAGGCCAGTTACTGAGCAAATGCAACCCTGAGGGACTCTGGATTCTACACTGGACAAGCGCATTCTGGTTCTGGATCGTAAGACCTCTGTGCTCTCCAAGGCCTCCTTTCTTAAGCCTGAGTGGCAAGTGTCCATTATGGGTGCTCGGTGAGGGCCAAGGCATCAGAGACAGCATCCACCTGCCTCATCCAGGTCATCATTCTCCTGATGGTCATTCTCCGAGCTGACTCTGGTAGCCTTTGCTTGTCCCATGGCCCTGGGCAGGGTTTGGAACAATAGGTACTCCAGGATGGCATCTTCCTTGGGGCCCTAGTCAGTCCAGCATGAGCCTATAAGAAACCTTGTTTTATGAACTCTGGGCCAAGGAAGGATTCAGCAGTTGGATTTCCCACTGATTTCAGGGAAAGAGATGGATTCACAACTAATACAGGTCTGCAATCTGGCTGTGGCTCTGCAGGAGGCTTTGGCCAGGATGGTAGTTATCAGTAAGACCTTGGGCCCTGGCAGAAGCAGTAATGAATTTAAGAAGTATCTGACTTGGTAGGTTCCTTCTAAGGCATGTGAGGAGCTAACCTCTACTTCTGATACAGGTACAATGCTCTGCCTATGTCGAGGATGGAGAGGAATAAGATTCTCCCAGGGCTTCCCAGTGTTCCTCCTCCATGCAGGGCTTGCTGGTCTCTGCCCTGCAACAACTTTTTCAGCCCATCAAGGTACTGGAGAGGGTACATATGCTTACAGGTAGTGGGGCCTAGGCAGGAGCCATGGGCCTGACCCTGTGCATAAGAACAAGAGACAGAGACTGCAGGTTCTTCCCACCATTGTGTCTCAGTTGGGATACAAAGTGACCTAAGCCTCTGCCATGGATAAGGATTCTGACTCCTTAACTGAGAGTCACAGATCTGACTCTGGCTTGGCTGTACCCCTAATTTTCCTCTTCAAGCCTTAGCTTCCCCCACCTTGCTGAATGATGTGCCCATGTGAGCCTTGGTTTCCTTATGTGGAAGGCAGAGGCCATGCCTCCCAGACAATGTTCTGGCATCATTTACAATTCCTTTGGCTAACTTCAGTGTTACTGCTAGAAAGTTGTGTGTTTCCTCAATTTCAGTGATATCACCAAGTCAGCTTGGCTTCTTAGAGCTGTGGCCTACCTGTTCACATCTGGACCACAGCTGCCTGAGGTGCTGTGCGGGGTCTCTGGTACTCAGTGAGTGTTTAGTAAACATAGCCAATTGTTCATACAGTGCTTAACACTTTCAAATGCAGACTGTCTTATTCACTTTTCTATTGCTGTGAAGAGACACCATGACCAAGGCAGCTCTTAGGAGAGAAGGTATTTAATTAGGTGATGACTTATAGTTTCAGAGGTTTAGCCATTACCATCATGGTGGGGAGCATGGCGGCAGGCAGACTTTGGAGCAAAAGTTGGAAGCTACATCCTGATCTGTAAGCAGAGAGATAGTCTAGGCCTGGTGTGGTTTTTGAAACCTCAAAGTCCACCCCCAGTGATACACTTTCTCCAGCAAGGCCACACCTCTTAATCCTTCTAATCCTTCCAAATGTCAACACTTCCTGGTGACTAAACATTCAAATCTATCAGCCTATGGGGGCCCTTCTCATGTAACCATCACAGGGATGCTGCGGCTCTTAGGTTCTGCTTCCCACCTTATCCCGGGGACATGGCACATCTGGGTTTTGCCCATAAACCCAGGAAGGGAACCCAGGTTTCTGATTCCAGACTCTAGGCTGTGACTGTACCAATACACTGTCTGTGTACTATCATGGAATGTTAACACAATGGTGGGAGCCTTGAAGTTCTGGCCTAAGGGGTAAGGAGACAGAATAAAAGCAGGGATGATGATTGGATCTGGGTGTTTAGACCTATTCTTCACAGGTGTGTGCCATCTCTTAAAAAGAGAATTCTGGGGCTGGAGAGATGGCTCAGAGGTTAAGAGCACTGGCTGTTCTTTCTGAGGCCCTGAGTTCAATTCCCAGCAACCAACTATCTATAATGAGATCTGGTACCTTCTTCTGTATACTGTATACTTAATAATAAATAGGTAAATGAAAAAAAGAGGATTCTGGGATGGAGAAGGGATGATCAATTCAGGACAAGATACAGAGGATGCTGGGATGTCTCTGAGCAGCGGCCAAGCACGACTTGATCATGAGTCTAGGTACGTGATTCTCTTCTGGGAAAAGATGGCAAGACAGGACAGCCCTTTCCAGCACCCAGCCCTGCTGGCACCCTGATCTTGGTCATCTAACCTTGAAAATGGGGAAAATGAACTCTGCTGAGCAAGCCCCTCAGTTCAGGGTGTTCTGTTTTGACAGCTTGAGCTGACATGAGAAGGGAGGGTGGAGGTTTTTCTGTTTATTTGCTCAGAGCTGTTGGCTTATTCTTTTTGAATATTCAGCTGCTGATGTTTTCTGCTCATAATCAATGAGCCTCCATTGATTTCCAGATAGAAATATTTCTTGGTGCACTTTTTAATGAGACGATGGTCTCGCATGAACTAACACCAGGTTAGAGAATTTCAATTTGGACATGTTTCATCGTAAAAAACGGCATCAATTCTTCACTTGGACATTTATGTATTCTTCTGATTGTCACTGGAGTCATCTGCCCGGGTTTTGGCCTGGGGTTTCCCTCGCTGGGTCTCTGGTTGTAAGGTAGGCAGAATCCATGGGTAGAAACTAGAATGTTCCTAAATCGCTCCCCTCTGAAGATGATGACAGCTATTCCTTACTCCTCAACCAGTCCTGTCGCAGAGAGTGGATTTCTTTTGGAGGACTCTCTCTCTCTCTCTCTCTCTCTCTCTCTCTCTCTCTCTCTCTGTGTGTGTGTGTGTGTGTGTGTTGGGGGCTCACAGAGATAGGAATTATTAGCCTACAAACTAAGAAACCAGAGCAAAGAGAAAGTTCTGGAAGGAAGAGGAAATACTAAAATTTATTTATATGCCCTTGTCCCTGCTACAATCATGGCTGTCCTGTCTCATTAAAGACCCTTTGGCCTGAACTCATGCCTGAGGAGGGTAGGGGCTGTAAGTCCTTACGTTTTTCCTTGACCTTGCTGGATCCCTTAATCTCTTTCTTCCTCTGCTATCTTCCATTTGAGCTCTGAGGATATCTAATTCATCTCTACTAGTGGTAGATTTTTCCTTCAGGGATGTTTTCTGTGGTTGCGCCTGAAACAGTGGGACCCACGTGCTGAGTGGAAGTTACAGGTTCCGCTGAGCATTCACCTAGTAAGGGCACCTGGGATGGTACCCTTTTTAGGAATGGTCCTGCCCAAAGTCACACACATGTTGGTGGCCGGTTCAAGATGACAGCCTGAGCTACCTGGCTCTCATACAGTCTGGAGGGTCTCAGTGCCAAGTGGCTTCTCATTCTCAAGTTTGGTTTTTCATTTCTCTGTAAATAATCTCAATTTCAGAAGCACTTGTGTCTGTATTTATTCTTGCTTGTGTTTCTGCTTGGGTAATCCAAGACTTGCAGGCAGCTAAATACGAGGTGCACATTCCAATGAAACGCAATACAAAGTAATTGCACAGATTTCTTTCAGGTCTGAGTGACAGATTAATCTCCCCAGTACATATCTCTTCCCTCTTGGCTCCCTCTACTTTTGCCTGTCTCCTCCTTTCCTCAGATTCTCTGGGATTTAAGTGGCTCCTTGGAACCCAGTCACTGAGATACACGTAAGACCCCATCAGACAGCTCTTGTCCCCATGATCTATATGCAATGTCCTCAGGGCCGGGGAGAGGAAACTGCCTGGTCAGGGAGAGAAAGGATCTCTGTGGATGATGGGGAGGCTGGGGCTGGTTCCAAATGTAGGAAAACAAGGATGTCCTGCAATACTGGTCTCTTGGGACAGACACAATGACACCATCATGGATGTCAGTGAGTCAAAAGAATGAGGAGCATTGTGGACTTTTACATGAAGTCTGGGCTCTGACAGAAGAGTGAAGAACATGAATGGAGTGGGATTCATGGCCTTAGGGGAGACATGGGGGGTGGAGGACCCCCCCTTGGGTGGAGGAGGCACTGGTCAGAGCCTCTGAATCCTTGTTTCTCATAGGGCTGTTATCCTAGGAGTACTGGGGAGCCCTTGAAAGTCTGAGAGGTCCTAGCATATCTATGAATAATTTCTTATTTTTTTCTGGCTTCTTTGTCATGGTGTGCAAGATTGTAGAGCAGGGGGATGATGGGGGGTAGGAACAGGGAGTTGATGGGGAACAGGAGGCTGGAGAAGTGGGTACCAGAGAAGACCATCAACAGTGACAGTGCTGCCTCCCCTGCGTTTATTTTAGTCACTCCTCTAGGTCACAGCAACCACTTGACAGAGTGGAGCAGGCTGGAAGGGCACCAGGTAGCTGAAGAAGTGTGTTAGCTAGTCAGAGGTCTCCCTGCTGGGACCCTAGACTTGGTGCTTGACCAAGGATAAGGACTCTTAGTGGAACACAAGTTTTCTCAGGTTACTGGGGCCAGGTGAGGTTCCCTGTGTTTTAGGGCAGAGATGATCAGAAGCTGCCTGGGATGCGGAGGCAGGAGGGGATGCTGCTGGAGTCTGTGATCTTTACTGTAGACTCACATGCTGTAGTAAGGGGATGTGTTCAGAGGGAACCAGGAGGAGCCTAGGAACCCTGTATCACGACTTGGAGGAGATCCATGTTTGATGGGCCTGTTGACCAGACAGGAAATGGAACCAAACTGCAGAACCAGTGACTGGCTATATCTAGAATTCAAACTCAGGACTGCATGACTCCAAATGGTCCATTCTTCTGATGGGCTACTCTGGTCACATGATATTCTGAACTTACCCTGGGCCTTCTTGGCCTCTTGACATAGCTGTGTCCCACATGGTGGTGTTGTCGATCTGTCAGCCAGTCAGGCTTGAGGAACAGGCTTCCATCTGTCTCATATCTATCTCCCTTAGCTCCAGATGCCCTTTTTGATGCTCCTGGGAGGCCAGCAGCAGCTACAGAGGGGACCTGGGACGTTTAACCCATTAAAGGATTGTTCTGCTTACCAGAAATTTGTATCCTGCCCTCTCCCCAAACCTGCTCTAAGTCAGCCAGCCCAGAGGATCTAACTGGTCTGTTGGTTAGCTCTAGTATGCACCCTGCTCATGTCCCCTTGAATGTCTGAGCAGTCCCCTTGGGCTCTAGGCCTCTGGGTTTCTTTCTCTCCTTCTCTCTCACACAAGGCATCACCTTGGAACCCCCTTTGGAACACTTTGGGGTGCCATCTTTCATGAGAGGCTGGCTTTGCTGAATCCCTCTCAGCCTCAGTTTCTGAATTGTCTACTGGCTGCAGAGACAACAATGGCCAGCGTCTGTGTTCCCTGGGCTGGTCCTGGTATGTAGTATGTGATCAGTAAACAAA
Source organism: Sigmodon hispidus (assembly GCA_004025045.1). Lineage (NCBI taxonomy): Eukaryota > Metazoa > Chordata > Mammalia > Rodentia > Cricetidae > Sigmodon > Sigmodon hispidus. The sequence goes on from PVIH01010056.1 coordinate 24,574, forward strand.
GCTTCGTGTTTGATCCTTCTCATTCTTCCCAAATCACTTCAGACACGACCTTGCCCATTTGATACAAGTTGGAGTCCTTTGACTTGGTGTTTCAGGCCCCTGGGGGTGTCTCCAGCTGTCATTTCAGTGTGACCATGTGACCCACTTTTGTCTCCAATGTCTTGTAGTCGTGAGTGACTAATTTTCCAGGCACTTGCTGTCACCGAAACACACCTCAGACTCCAGCCGTATTCTCCATAAGGAACGGTTTCCCTTCATGATCCATCAGCCTCAGTGCTGATCACCTCAGGGCTGCTAACCTCTAGCTGTGCCTCCTTCTCCAGGAAGCCTTCTAGAACGTGGAACTGAGCAGACCCATCTCTGGCCTGCGCTCCAGCTGAGGGTGAGAGCATCTCTCCTGAGCCCGCACTCTTGCTGTCCTTGCAGGGAAGGCTCTTTCTCCACAGCTCTAGGAGAGCTGGTATACCTCCGGGCTCAGTGGCTCTCACTTCCCAGAAAGGCCTCTGTGTGTTTGTCTGTTACTGATGAGAGCCTTGTTCTTCATAGCTTCTCCCCTTGCTCAGTCTGGAGCAGTGCCTAAAGAGGTCCCCAAGGTAAGTGAAAGGAGAGACAGAGGCCAAAGGGAAGGGCCGTGGGAAGTGGGAAGAGGAAGAAAGAAGGAAGTGAGGGGGATAAAGGGTGGGCTGTGAGCACAACGCCTCAAATGGCCAACAAGCTTCTCCTACAGGAGAGTGTCTGATCCCTCTTGTCTCGGCTGCCGGGTAATGGTTTTGCCAAACCTCTTAAAACCAACTGTCAAAATAAAGTGCTCAGGGAGACACATCTCTTACTTTGATGGCGAAATTCCCTCTCGCTGATTCTTTAATCCCAGCTCCCTGAGCACGCTCACCCTCATCGTGCCGCCCCTCTCCCAGAACCCCATTCTCCTTTGCTTACAAAATGCTTCAGCAAAGAACTGTGCAGGTATAATTATTTAGTTCCTCACGACAATTTTTTTTTCAGAGGAAAATGACAGTTCTCCAGCCTTGTAGTTTAGTGTCTGGGGAAGGGAGGAGGTGCTGGCTGTCAGCATGGAGGACAGAATGGGGGTGTCTATGGTGCAGACTCCAAGTCTGTCAGCAGGAGGAGCATCTGGGGGGATAAAGTACCTGTGCTGGGGTACTGAGGCTGAGGGAGCCGTTCTCCACTCAGCTGTGGACCTGGAACACTCCTCATTGGAGAATTCACTCACATTATTGTAACCATTAGGGCAGGAATGGAGATATTCCAGAGATTATCTGATAAGACAATAGACCCCAAGGAATTGAAATTTCTCTGAGAATCTCATGCTGTGAGAAGGAAAAGGTTAAAGCCTGGTGCCACTGTGTAATAGAGATTGAAACTGAGGCAGTGATGGGTCATTGTTGGGCAATGCTACAGTCTGACCTTGTTATGAGGAGTACTTCAGGCCTTCTATTTAAACCTAAACCTCATTTCAGGACCCCAAAGATGGACTTAGTAGAGGTGAATAGACCTCTTTGTCTCCTTCACAGTGTGACTAGATCTCCCCTTTCTGCTTTTTAGTATGACATTGTCTCTTTAACTGGCAGATTGAGGTCCATTGGCTTAACCTGGCCATTATGGCTACCAGGATCCAGGCATGGATTCTAACAGCTCTGGTCATTACTGGCCCTGTGGTTATGTGCTCACCATGGACCACTGTGGGTCAGGATCTGTATGATCCCTACAAAGCTCTGGCCCAACAGTCATCAAAGATACAACTCCTTACCTCCAACAATGAGGTGGGACCTTCTGGATCTTTGAGGGCATGCCACTCATGTCTTTGTCAGAGATGTGAGCTGGGCACACAGGAGCTTTCCATTATTGGGAAGTGTTGAGAAACTCATGACAGGAAACCAGCCAGCCAACAGTGGCTCAAGCTATTCACATATGAAATGCTCGCAGAACCGGATGTGTGGAAAGAGGGCCTCAGGCCATGGTAAGCCACCTCGTGTATAGCTCCTGGCTAAGGACGGCTTTCACAGAAAAAGGCCTGCTGTGGATTTGATGACAGGGATAACTAACTTTGAATCTCAAGTGGGTAAAGAATGTGTTTATTCTCATCAGTGGGCCTGTGCTGTAAAAATTTGTACTTCATTATTATATTTGAATTTCATCAATAAAAGATTTGTGGAAATTTGTCTTCTCTCTTATGCAGTATTTATGTTGAATCTTTGATATTACTCTTGGCTCAAAAAGCATAAATATTTGCTGTCCTTCTGGTTGACCTTTGGTCTAGAAGGTCAGATACTTGACAATGTTAATGAGGTTATCTGCTTTCTTTACCACTCTTGCCTTTTTATTCTTAGTGCTTGGCCTCATGGTAACATGACGGCTGTCATAACATATTTTCATGCCAGGTTTCAAATGTAAAGGAGGGTGAGGCAAAGATGGGGGCAAGCAGCACATCTTCTCTAATTGCTCACTTGCTCTGAAATCACTCTCTGCTACCACAGAGCTAGCCCAGGGTCTGTTAGAAAAGGAGAGAGGGGTAGTCATGTCCACCATCACTTGGTCCTTAGTGTTGGGTAATGTGCTCTTTATCAGTGTCTCAGTGGTGTGGGGTCTGGGCTGGGGACCAAATCTAGGCACTTTAGAGAGCCTTGCTTTAAATCTCTGCCTCCTCCTCCTGCTCTGGTGATGTGAGATCCAGAAGTGTCCATGGTGTAGCTGTCTCCTACAAGTTAGGGATCACGACATGGAGTCATGGACAGGTACCTGTGACATGGATGTTCTCGCTGTTTGCTAATGCAGAGATCCAGTCTGTCTGTGAAACAGACCCAGGGCTTCCACTCTGTTCAGTCCTGGGCAACATAGGCAGGGTCAGGAGTCCACACATGAGAGCAATTTTGTTCATGGAGCCCTTGCTTTTGTCCTACAGATAAAAATCTGAGACTCAGCGTGGTCACAGCAGGTCCAGTGAGGGCATGTGTGGTCAAGGCTGTGCCCGACCTGTCCCTCTGCAGGGCTCATGGTCGAGCTGACACAGGCAGGTATCCAGGGAGCCTTTCTTTGCTTAGACAACTGTACCAGCTCCACCCTGTGGTTGGGGTAGTCTCTCTTAACCCCGTCTTTTGTTGCTCTTGGTACTCCAGGCCTTTAGAGCTCTCCTGCGGTGTGAAGAGACTCTCCCTTTCCCCAAGACCATGAGTGAACACACTTTGTATCCTCAGTAGTGAAATACACAGATCCCAGGTTGATGTCTTTGTCTTGATTGCATTTCTTTGAGAACCAGAACAGTTACACAGAGTAAAAAACAGATACTAATGACAACTAATTACTATGCATATCCATATATGGTTAATGCGGTGGTTTGAATGAGAAGGCTTTGATAGGCTAATATGTTTGAATATTGGCACCAGTCAGTGGAACAGTTTGAGAAGGATTGGGAGGTGTGTCCTTATTGGAAGGGATGTGTTGCTGGGAGTGGGTTTTGAGTTTCAAAAGCCCATGCCAAACACAGTCTACTTCTAACTTTCTGCTTTCTGCTTGAAAAAAAAAAATCACAAATCAGGATATAAAGCGCTCAGCCACTGCTCCAGCTCCATGCCTGTCTATTTCTCACCATGGTGATCATGGACTAGCCTTCTGAAAGCAAAAGTGAGCCCCAATTAAATTCTTTATTTCATTAGTTACCTTGGCCATGATGTCTCTTCACAGGAATAAAACAGTAATTACAGTACTGTAATGTGAGCTTGGGTACCAGGCATGACTCAGAGCCTGCATCTAACTCTGCTGGGGGGTTAGATGTCCACTGTCACTGCTGCCCCACACAGACTTGAGCCTGTCACTGCCTGCTGGCCCTCCTGGCTTCCCAGAGGGATGACTTTGTTTGTGGGGCATGTCCAGGCAGAAGGAACCCTGTATGGGAACCCTAAGGGAAGGGAGTCTCTAGATGTGGATGGAGCAGGGTGAGGTTTCAGGGAAGGAGAGGTGGGTGAGAATTCAGGTGTGGATTTCTGGGCCTCATGGGTGGGTCAGGGTCAGGAGGGAGGTTATCTGAGGAGATGTGGGCTCTTGGGAGGAGAGAGGACTGTTTGCCCTGGAGGAAGAGCCCTTTGAGGGAACCAAGCACCCTTTTTTGGCTCTGAGGAGAGTCAGAGCCCTGAGTACTGGAGACAGAAGAGGGAGAGCATAGTGCAGACTGGTTTCTCTTAGTGTGATTTTCTGTTATCAAATGGGGACCCATCTGGGGGCCTTGTTTGCAGGCTTGATGCAGTGCATTTCCTGACCCTCTATGCAAACGTGAATTGCTCACAGCACAAATGGACACATTTGGATGAGCTGACACCCAGAATTGTTCAGCACCACTTTGCTGTGTAAAGACAGCAATTTCAGCTGCTCCAAAGTAGTGTTTTTCTCCACCAGCAGATTTCTTCTCCCCCCCCCCTCATTCAAATGGTACTCACAGAGAGAATCTGCCTCATTCTCTTGGCAGCTCCAGGGAGATAGATCAAGACATCTCCACATGCAGGAATGTCCCCCAAATGTAGGGTTTCTTCACCATACCCTAGAGGTCAAACACTAGCCCCTCTGTATCTTCCCCTGTGATTACCTTCTATTTGTGAGTCTGAGCTGGGTGGCCACTGTCTTTCTCAGCTTCCTTAAGCTCAGATGGCTTGGGCTTGCCTTCTTGCTCTGGGACACCCATTAGCTCCCTATACCAGCTGGAAAAAGTGTTCCATGTTCTTAGGATGCAGACTTACCTCCCTCCTCCCTGGCCCACAATCCCTTCCTCCCCCTGGAGCGTTCCCTGCACAACAGACAGGACCTGAGTGAACAATGGCTGCCTGCCAATCACTGACTTCAGGTTGGTGCCTATTTCCTTTCAGAGCTGGGGAAATGGTTGCAGACTCTTAAGCTCTAGTACCTCACCCTCCTGTTCGTCCCTGCACATGGGTCAGCGACAGGTGACTGGCTCGCAGCTGAGAATACAAGATCCAACGACGCTGTTCACTAGAGAAAGTGAAGGTGAGTTGGCACAGACCAGTTTCCCATGTCCTGTGTCACATAGGATGACTCAAAGCAGAAGAGGCCAGGTGACATCATGGTTAGCTGGGCCATCTGGGGCTGAAAAGCTGGTGCTATGTCCTGGTGTGCTGGCTGGTTTAATGTCAACTTGACACAAGCTGATGTAATCTGAGAGGAGGGAGCCTCAGTTAAGAAAATGCCTCCACGGGCTGGAGAGATGGCTCAGCTGTTAAAGGCTAGGGTCACAACCAAAAATATAAGAGTTCGGTTCCCAGCACCCATAGCTGTCTCTCCAGCCACCTTTTTGGGCTGGAGAGATGGCTCAGAGGTTAAGAGCACTGACTGTTCTTTCAGAGTTCCTGAGTTCAATCCCCAGCAACCACATGGTGGCTCACAACCATCTGTAATGATATCTGGTATCCTCTTCTGTATACTGTATACATAATAAATAAATAAATCTTTAAAAAAAAAGAAAAAGAAAATGCCTGCACAAGATCAGGCTGTAGGCAGATGTGTAACTCATTTCTTAGTGATTGATGGAGGAGGGTCCAGCCCATGGTGGGTGGTGTCATCCCTGGGCTGGTGGTCTTGGGGTCTATAAGAAAGCAGGCTGAGCAAGTCATGAGGAGAAAACCAGTAAGCAGCGCTCCTCCATGGCCTCTGCATCAGCTCCTGCTCCAGGTTCATGCCCTGTTTGAGTTCCTGTCCTGACTTTCTTTAGTGATAAACAGTGCTGTGAAAGTGTAAACCAAATAAACCCTTTCTCCCCAAGTTGCTTTGGTCATGGTCTTTCATCACAGCAATAGTTACCTCAACTAAGACCTGGCTAACAGGGATGCCTATGGCTGTACCCGACAAGGTCCCCAAACACCTTATACCCCAGTACCTCCTGAGCTCATGAGTCTGGCCCACGGTTTCCATGGTTCTCTGTGTTCCAGGCATGCATGCAGTGCCCTGCTCTAACACAGCTGTTCTTCTGTGGTCCTCACCTGTGCTCTGACAGTTCTGTTGTCCTAAGTGATAGGACTTTTTTCCATTTGCTTAACAGTTTCTGACTTCGGCATCATGTGGTGGGTCCCCAGCCTCTGTTCCTAAGGCTTTCCTTTACCCCTACACCCTTAAAAATTTTAGATTTTTTTTTAAACTGCTGAGTAGTACTCTATTGTATAAATGTACCACATTTAAAAAAATCCATTCTTTGTTTGAGGGGCATCTAGGTTGTTTCCAGGGCTATTAGGAATAATGCTGCTACTGGTGTTATATTTAGAAAGTGCTCTCCTGTGCCAATGCATTTAAAGATATTTCCCACTTTTTTTTCTATCAGGCTCAGTGTAACTGGGTTTATGTTGAGGTCTTTGACCCCCCTCCCTTGGATTTGAGTTTTGTGCAACATGATAGATATGGGTCTATTTGCATTTTTCTACATACCACCATCCAATTATTCCAGCACCATTTGTTGAAGATGTTATCTTTTTTTCCATTGTATATTTTTGGCCTCTTTGTAAAAATTCAGGTGTTTATAGGTGTGTGGATTAATGTCAGGGTCTTCGATTTGATTCCATTGACCCACAAGTCTATTTCTATGCCAGTACCAAGCTGTTTTTATTACTGTATCTCTATAGTAGAGCTTGAAGTCAGAGATGGTGATGCCTTCTGAAGTTCTATTATTGAAAGGATTGTTTTGGCAATCCTGGCTTTCCTGTTATTCCATATGAAGTTGAATATTGTTCTTTCAAGGTCTGTGAAGAATTGTGTTGGGATTTTGATGGGGAATTGCATTGAATCTGTAGATTGCTTTTGGTAATATTGTCATTTTTACTATGTTGCTTCTACCTATCTAGGAGCATGGGAAATCTTTCCATTATCTGCTATCTTCTTTAATTTCTTTCTTTAGTGACTTAAAATTCTTGTCATACAGGTTTGTCACATCTTTGGTTAGAGTTACCCCAAGATATCTAATGCTATTTACAGATATTGTAAAGGGTGATGTTTCCCTGATTTCTTTGTCAGCCCTTTTTATCATTTGTGTAAAAAATCTTTTGATTTTTTAAAGTTAATCTTCTTTCCTGATACATTGCTGAAGGTGTTTATCAGCTGCAGGAGTTCCCTGGCAGAATTTTGGGGGCCACTTATATATACTATTATATCATCTGCAAATAATGATAGTTTGACTTCTTTCTTTCCAATTTGTATGCCTTGATCTTCTTTTGTTGTCTTATTGCTTTAACTAAGACCTCAAGAACTATATTGAATAGATATGGGGAGAGAGGACAACCTTGTCTTGTTCCTGGTTTTAGTGTGATTGCTTTGCGTTTCTCTCTGTTTAGTTTGATGTCAGCTGTTGGCTTGCTGTATATTTCCTTTATTATGTTTAGGTATTTTCCCTGTATCCTTGATTTCTTCAGGACTTTTTATCATGAAGGAGTGTTGGGTTTTGTCAAAGGTTTTTCAGCATCTAATGAGATGATCATGTTTCTTTTTCTTTCAGGTTGTTTATTTGATGAATGATGACATTGACAGCTTTTTGTGTGTTGAACCATCTCTGCATCTCTGGGATGAAGTCTACTTGATCATGGTGGATAATTTCTTGATATGTTCTTGAATTTGGTTTGCCAGTATTTTATTGAGTATTTTTGCATCAATGTTTATGGGGGAAAGTGATCTGTAATTCTTCTTTATTGCATCTTTGTGTGGCTTGGAGATCAGGGTGGCTGTAGCCTCATAAAAAGAGTTTGGTAATGTCACTTCTGTTTCTATTGTGTGTTATTAGTTCGTCTTTGAAAATCTGGTAGAATTCTGTGCTGAAACCATCTGGTCTATGGCTCTTTTTGCTTGGGAAACTTTTAATAACAGTTTCTATTTCCTTGGGGGTTATAGGTCTATTTAGGTCATTTATCTGGTCTTGATTTAATTTTGATAAGTTGTACCTGTCCAGAAAGCTGTCCATTTCTTTTAGGTTTTTCAATTTAGTAGAGTACAGGTTTTTGAAGTATGGCCTAATGATTCTTTGGATTTCCTTGGTATTTGCTTTTATGTCTCCCTTTTCATTTCTAATTTTGTTAATTTGTATATTCTCTCTCTCTGCTTTTTGGTTAGTTTGGATAAAGGTTTGTCTATCTTGTTGGCTTTCTCAAAGAACCAACTTTTTGATACATTGATTCTTTGTATTATTCTCTTTGCTTCAGTTTTATTGATTTCAGCCCTGAGTTTGATTATTTCCTGTTGTCTACTTCTAGGTGAGTTTGCTTCTAATTGTTCTAGAGCTTTCAGCTGTGCTATTAAGTCTCTTGTGTGAGATTTCTCTAGGTTTTTCATGTAGTCCTCTTGTTCTGTGAATGTTCCTCTGCTTTCATTGTGTCCCATAAGTTTGGGTGTGTTGTGAATTTATTTTCATTGAATTCTAGTAAGTCTTTCATTTTTTTCTTTACTTTTTTCTTGACCTAGAGATGGTTCCATTGAGAGTTGTTCAGTTTCCATGAGTTTGTAGGCTTTTTGTGGTTTCTGTTGTTGAGTTCTAACTTTAGTCCATGGTGGTCTGATAGGATTCCCATTTTTGTATATATTCATATTTGCTTTATGACCAAGAATGTGGTCAATTTTAGAAAAAGTTCCATGGGATGCTGAGAAGAAGGTATATTTCTTTGTGCTTGGGGGGAAAGTTCTATAAATATCTATTAAGCCCATTTGAGTCACAACATGTTTGATCCCTTATTTCTCTGTTAAGTTTCTGTCTGGTAGACCTACCCATTGGTGAGAGTGGGGTATTGAAATCTCCCACTATTAATGTGTGGGGTTTGATGTGAGATTTAAGCTATAGTAATTTTTTAAAACATATATAGATGCCCTTGTATTGAGGGCATAAATGTTCAGGATTGAGATTTCATCTTAATGGTTTTTTTCCTGAAATAAATAAGTAATGTCCATTCTGATCTCTTTTGATTGATTTTAGTTTAAAGTCTGTTTTGTTAGATATTAAGATAACTACACCAGCTTGTTTCTTAAGTCCATTTGATTGAAAATTCTTTTCTCAACGCTTTACTCTGAGAAAGTGTCTGTTGATGTGGGAATGTCTTTCTGTATATTGTGAAATAAAGGGACTGTTTTGATCATGGCAGTCCCATGAAGTAGGCGGGAAGTCAGAGCATAGATAGGGAAAGAGGGTGGAGTCAAGGGGGATATGATCCAGCCACCAATATGCAAGATGTAGCAAAACAGGTAAGCCATGGGCCATGTGGCAGGACTGATAAATGAAAATGGGTTGAAATTAGATGAAAGAGCTGGCTAGCAATATGCCTAAGCTATAGCCAAGGAACATGAAATTAATATAAGCATCCATGTGTTTCTTCGGGACTTTAAGTTTGCTGGTCTAGATAAGCAGCTGCGAGCAGGTTCAATCCATGGGACTGTTGGTCTGTGGGTCTAGACAACCCCCCACCCCAGCCAGGCAGACTAGAAACCTCTTTCTATAGTCTGTCTTTGAAGTTGAGGTGTGTCTCTTGTATGCAGCAGATGGATGGATGCTGTTTTTGTATCCATTGTGTTAGCCTATGTCTTTTTTATAGGTAAATTGAGTCCATTGATATTAAGGGATATTAATGACTAGTGATTATTAGTTTCTGTTATTTTTGGTAGTGGCAGTAGTAGTATATGGTGTGTGTGTGTTGCCTACTTTGAATTTTCCTTCTGCGGGATTATTTATTGTTTGTGGCTCTGTGGGTGTATCTAGTTTTCTTAGGTTAGAGTTTTCCCTTTAGTGCTTTCTGTATGGCTGGATATGTGGATAGGCATTGCTTAATTCTGGTTTTGTCATGAAATATCTTGTTTACTCCATCTATGGTGATTGACAGCTTTGCTGGGTATAGTCTGGGCTGGCAACTGTGACCTCTTAGTATCTATAAAACATCTGACCAGGACCTTCTTGCTTTCATTGTTTCCATTAAGTAGTCTGGTGTTATTCTGATGGGTCTGCCTTTATAAGTTACTTGACATTTTTCTTTTGCAGCTCTTAATATTCTTTATTATGTAGGTTTAGTAGCTTTGATTATTATGTGGCGATCAGACTTTTTTTGGAGGTCTAGTCTATTCGGTGTTCTGTAAGCTTCTTTTATTTTTATAGGCATTTCCTTCTTTAGACTGGGGAAGTTTTCTTCTATGGTTTTGTTGAATATATTTTCTGTATCATATTCTTCTTTTCTATTCCTATTATTCTTAGGTTTGGTCTTTTCATGATGTTCTATGTTTCCTGGATGTTTTATGTTATGACTTTTTGGTTTTAGTGTTTTCTTTGACTGACGTATTTCCACTATAGAATCTTCTGCATCAGAGATTCTTCCATCTCTTGCATTCTGCTGGTTATGCATGTGTAGTTCCAGTTTGTTTCTTCAGATTTTCTATTTCCAGCATCCCCTCTGTTTGTATTTTCTTCATTGCTTCTATTTCAATTTTTAAATTTTGAACTGTTTCCTTCATCTGTTTGATGGCTTTTTGTTGGTTTGGGGGGTTTTCTTTAAGGGATTTGTTGATCTCTTCCATTTTTTTGGTTGTGTTTTCCTCTATTTCTTTAAGGGAGTTTTAAAATTTCCTCTTTTAAGGCTTCTATTATCCTCATAAAGTTGTTTTTAAGGTTGCTGCCTTCTGCTTCTTCTACATCGTCATGATCAGGTCTTGTAGAACCACCAGATTCTGGTGGTGCTTTATTGTTCTTTATGTTGTTATATGTATTCTTGCACTGGCATCTTCCCATTGCTTCTTTGAATCAACGTAGGATTTGTCTGTATCTCGAGGAACTGATTTTGGTGTAATCTGTTCTGACTGTGTCTGTGTCTCAGGAAAACTCTCTTGGTCCAATCTGGGCTTTTGGTCCACTTGGAGGCAACATATTCTGTGTCATAATGAGCTGTTCTTAGTGCAATAAGAGCTGACTGATTCTGTGTCTCAGGGATCCAGTCTTGGTCTACTATGAGCTCTTGATCCAATAGGTGCTGGTGAATTGTGCATCTTAGGTACCCCTCTTGATCCAATAGGTGCTGGGGAACTGTGCATCTCAGGTAGCCGCTGAAGTCACTGGGTGATGGGATGGGTTGGGATTGGGTCAGGGTTTGTAGATGGGGATGTCTAGCAAACTATATTTTACTATAGAGTTCTGGCCTGCAGTGGTTTCCTCCGCTGGCCTGGATTTAGGGAAGAGATGAGAGGGGCTCTTTTCCCGCCCAGCACACAGTACTGCAATGGATATATTCATCCTTTAAAGTTTGTTGAAATGTCTGTGCTGTGAGGAAAGGCTCCTAGCAGATGCACAATGAGACAGTGTGAGCTTTATTATGATTGATTATAATTATTAGTTTTGGTTTTTAAGATAGGGTTTTTAAGAACTCTGTGTAGTTCTGGCTGTCTGGGAACTCACTTTCTAGACCAGGCTGACCTTGAACTCACAGAGATCTTCCTGCTTCTGCCTCCTGAGTGCTGGGATTAAAGGTGTGCACCATCACTACCGTTTACTGTGACCTTTTGAAAACTAACAATATCTCTATAATGGAGTGAGTAGTATGCAAGCTCTACCTGCTTGGTCTTCATATAAATCCAGCTCTGGTTCCTTTTTATTCTTTCCAGCTTACAGTAGCTTCCTGCATGTCCCTGACTTTCTCTGGCTCCCCTCAAGAGTGAATGGCTTAGCCAACTTTTTCTGGAGACTATCTTAAGGCCCCTGGCTCCTGGCTCACCCTAAGACAGTCACTCTAACAGTGGCTTGGGACTTGCAATGTCCAGTTCTCCTCACTCCCTCCTAGATCCCTCCCAGCCCTGGCTACTTCTTGTGCCTAGAGTTCTTGTCCCAGGCTCCACCTTTTTCATTTACTCACAGTGTGCACTTTCCAAATCTGTCTCCCGCTTCTTGACTCCTTCAGGCACTGCCTCCTTGTTACGAGCTTCCCTGACCTCTTCAGCCTGGCTTTCCATCATTTAAGATAATCCAGCCATATTTTTTCACCTCCTCAGAACTCTGAGCCTTTGCACGCAATGCACCCTCCACATGGTGTGCTTGTCTCCCAGCAACCTTTGGTTCTCCCTTGAAAACTCCATTAGATTCCCTTAGTGGGCAGATCCTTGTGGCCCTTGATATAGTATGTTTGGTTCTTCATACAGTTACTGCTGTGATGGTGGCCCATACTTTTCTCTGGAAACCCTAGGGCATGGTTTTAGCTGCCTTAGTCATCAAGCTCTGCATTTAATTCAAATAGATATGAATCCTGGCAACTCCTGGGTCTGTGGAGGGCGCTAGAGACAGGAAGTTCCGTGTACTGAAAAACAAAGGGGATAGATAGGTATGGGATGTGGATGGGCGATCAGATCCAAGTCTGTGGGAAGATGTACCACAAGATCTGACTGCTTTGTACTCCCAGCTGCTTGGAATGTCTGGGTGGATTGGGAAGCCGCACATGGGCTGTTTCTAGACCAGCTAGGGACACTCTGGGCAAAAAGTACTCTATAAGGTGTTGTGTGTAGTATGGATGCGCCATCTCCTTACCCACCATGGAACACTAGAGGCTGCCGTGTGAGGACGTTGTAGAGCATCCTAGAGTGTAATTAGCTCAATGTCTTGCTCTCTGGAGTCATTTGTGGTCACGTGCACACCCCCCCTTCCCTTCTCTCCAGCCTTCTCCTCCTTGTGATAGTTTTAAAATATCGTATTTTTGCTCTACTACAATGCAACACTTTCTGCTGCATCAATTTGTAAAGACCCCCGAGGGAGCAGCAGGGCTGGCCCAGCACACCTTCTGCAGAACCACAGATGCCTCTCAAGCAAGGAATGGCAATATATCTGCCGGGTTTAGTTAGGTAGGAGATGGAGAGAAAGTGTCTCGGTGGGACAGGCTGCTCAGGGTTACTGTCAGAGCAGCGTTTAAAGTGCTGGGAGCCTGAGACTGGGGCTGAGATATGGAGGTGGGAATCTGCTTGTTGGTTTCCTACCCATTTGCCTTCTATAACTCCAGTGGCGCCATTGTCTGCTTGGACCCCCAGAGTCATCCAGTAATAGCAGGTGAGGTAACCCTGTGATCTCAGGCCAAAGGGCTTCCCACCCTCTACTGCTGCTCCTGCAGAGGATCTGAGCTTGGCTTTCAGCACCCACCTTAGGTGGCTCAGAACCACAACCACCTGGAACTCCAGCCCCAGGGGATCTGACACCCCAGCTTTGGGCATCTGTACACACAGCAGACACATATGCATTCACCTCCAATTACAAATATAATAAAATTAAAATGAATAGAAATGAATGCCTCACATATTGAAAATTAGGTTAAGTCTTAAAAAATTCAATAATAGCCCCTGACATTATCAGTTAATGTTTGTAGGTCTTTAGCCAATGACAACAAAGGCATATGTTTATATAGAATTACATATATAAATGGAGGCTTTATTCCTAACATTCTTAAATTAAAACAAATCAAGTGCTCATTTCACAGATTGGTGAATGAATGAACTGTATTATATCCAGGTGGTGGAATATTTAGCAGAAGACAAAAAGGAATAGACTGTTGATAGAAGCTGATGTGGGATCATTCCTTTTAATAAAGGAATTTTCATGGCCTATGGCAGGCATCTTAGAAGTAGGCTGGGAAATTGAAGCACAGATAGAAGAGAAGGAGGGCAGAATCAAGGGGGACGCCATCCACCTAGACACCCAAGAATCAACATGTAAAGTAACACAGGTGAGCCATGGGCCATGTAGTGAGATGGATGAACAGAAATGGGTTGAATTAAGATGCAGGAGCTAGCTAGTAATATGCCTGAACCATATTAATATAAACATGAAATTAATATAAACCTTTGTGTGATTATTTGGGGCTAGTTGGTCTGCAGGTTTGGATCACAGGCTGGATGGGTCAGAAACCTCATACTATAAGCAGCAACAAAATGACTTAGGAAAGCTGATCCCACACCTTGAATAAACATCATGGGTCATTAACCTGTACTGACTGGTGAGTGAGTGTGTGAGTGAGTGAGTGAGTGAATGGATTCTGCACTAATAGTTGGTATTACTTTCTGAGCTTTGTTTCTGGAAGGCTTCCTGCTTAGGGAACAGGGGATCTTATTAGCATTAGTCCCAATACCATTCAATTCCTGAGGAATGAGGGTTCATGAGAACTTTCAGGAAGATTCCCAGCAGCATGAGTTGAGGATTGATACAGGCCACAGAAAATACCACACATGCCAGACACAGGCCGCAGAAAATGCCACACATGCCAGATACAGGCCATAGAAAACGCCACACATGCCAGATACAGGCCATAGAAAACACCACACGTACCAGCCTTATTCCACAGTGGCATGATGGGTGTCCCGACAGGGATGGATTGAGCATTTTGGCTGTGGCCATGCTTTCTAGTCTGTTCTACCTCTCAGAACATCATGAAAATCTTCAGTCTGATGGCCTCAGCATCAACTCGGACCACACTGCTCCTCCTGGATAGAATACCAAATCTCGGAGCTTCTCTCTGATTGGTTCCTGTTTAAAAGTGCGTCCATCCATCTCTGAAACAGACTTGCATTGACTGCCACAATCTGGGGGGAAGGATTAGCCTGATCAGGTTCTCGGTTGAGGGGTACTGGGGAATCAGAGATGGGCATGGCGGCTGACCATCCTTGGCCTCTCTTTTGCCTCATGCTCAATCAAGCAGGTTCTAGGCAATTAGCAGCCATGATGTAGAACATTTATTAGAACATGTAGCTTTTTACAGGCATGTTTTCTTGCCTGCAGCACCCTGTTTGCTCATTCATTCATAAAGTTTTTCTGATGCTTTCTCTGTGTTATGAGCTATGCAAGGTCCATAGGAGGGAATCATAAACATAAACTTGGTTCTTGGCTTGGTGTGCTCTGCAGGTGAACCAGAACAACCATCAGCCAAAGAACAGAGAAATAAAGTCTCAGAAAAGGCTTCCTTCCAGTTCCAGCCTGTGGAGGATTCTAAGCTGAGCTGAGATGTGATTTATTACCCTGGATGAAAGGTATCATTGATTTCTTTCTTTCTCCACTCACTGGGCACTCTCTGGACCTCCATGGCTAAGGTCCAGGCACTTGGATGGTTTATTGAGCACTTATATGCCAGATTCTGTTATTGCGTTTTGTCCCTACAACGATGCTAGGAGGAAGGCATTATCAATCTTCCCATCCCTCTGGCAGTTACAGAAATGGAAGCCTGGGACTTCTGTGAGGTTGGATTAGTGGTATGTTTTGCCCACTTCTGTCTCACCAGGAAAGGGATCCTCTGCTTATCTAGATGGTATGATTATTATCACGGCAGTGATCACCATGGCCAAAGTAGGAGCCACAGTGGCAGAATCCTCCATGTGACTGTCCATGAGAAAAGTACTTATAACATGTGATATGTGCAAATGAGCTCTGGCCTCATGTCACATGAAGCAATAGCTCTGTGGGGATCAGGGTCTTGGATAAGGCCATTGGAGATCCAGGTTTGAGATTTGAACTCAGGTCTACTTGGTCCTTGACAAAAAGGATGTGCTGGAGAGAGGCAGAGACAGGCAGATGCCTGGAGGTCTCTGGCTAGCCAGTCTAACCGAAGTGTCGAGAGCCCAGATTCAGTGAGAGACCTCATCTCCAAAATATGGTAAAGAGCAATCAAGACATCTGATGCCAACCTCTGGCCTCTGCATGCACATGGACACACGTGTGGGTGTATGTGTATACATGTACATGTAGAAACAGCATGGAAATGGAACAAGTTCACAGAGGGAAGCTTTGGTACACACCATCAGGCCTTGAACAGGGAGCTGGGCTGCTTCCTGGGTCCCAGGGCAGAGTTCTAGCTTCGTTCCAGGAACCCCTGGAGCCCCATCCTCCCCACCTCCAGCCTCTCCTTTCCCTTCATTTACATCATCGCGTGCTTTCTATTATTTACAAAGAGTCCCGATTTAGATGCCCCAACCTCACTGCTTATTAAGAATAAAAAGGGAGAGAAGGAAAAAAACAAAACAAAACAAAAACACCTGCTTTAAAAAAAAAAAAAAAAGAAGCAACAATTCTTCCAGCAGTGAGTGTCCCCTGCTCAGGAACCTCATCACACACGAAGAACAAGGCCTCCGCAAATGGATATGGAAATTAAACCCACAATCTGGGCACACACTTGTTTGACAAGTGATAATTAACTGCTGACAATATAATTTCAGGCTGCATGCAAATGTGTTTTTCATTAAAAAGTAATCAAAAAGATGCTCGCATCTGGGAGTTCGAGCTCCAGCCGTGAAGCCCGGCTCCTCTGCTATGAGATACTTAGGGTTGGTGTGGAGCATTCCTTGTCCCTTGTTTAGATGGGGCACAGAACCTGACTGTGACATAGGGAGCAGTTCTCAGGGCACCCCACAGAAGGCTATTCATCAATTTGTCCTGTAGTAAGGCACTAGCATCCTCTCTCCACCCTCGTTACTTTTCCCTCAGATAACAAATTTTACCTTGCTTGCTGAAGTGCCTTTATTAGACCCTGGAAGAGGTTAGAGGGGCTGGACCCCCAAAAGCCTCAGGGGGCTTATGGGGGCCAATTCAAACTACCATAGGAGCTCCCCTTATGGCTACCAGTGAGCAGAGACAGTGTCTGAACCTCAGCCAACTGGGTGGGCTGCTCATACTCTGGGTGGGTTAACCGCTACATTCAAGATGGATGTCCCACATGCCAGTGGCTTTGCCATATGCTGACTGTGTCTGCAAATGCCCTAACAGACAGACCCAGACGTGTTTTGAGAATCTATTAGGCATCTTTCAGTCCAACCACATGGATGGTTAAGATCACTCATTGCACTCACCATTAAAAAGCTTAGAACCTTTGGTCCCATGATAAAAGTTTGGGTTTGATCTCTTCCAGTGACAAGAGATGGTAAGATTTTGGGTGCAAAGAGAGAATTACATAAAGTTTGGCCTTTGAGGGGCCAAACACCCATGACACTTCGGTTTGCACACAATTGTCAAGAACCATGAGGCAACAGGAGAGTGGGTGGTGTTAGGGACAGAATGTTCTGCCCCCACATGCTCATGAACTTGCAGGTTTGATCCCTGGTGTTCATTAGGAAGAACTCTTGGAAGGTGGGGCTTAGCTGGAGGAAGTGGGTTGCTAGGGGCAGGTCTTTGGAATTGTGACTTCCTGATCCTCAAAGATTAATTCACACATCTGGGTTTCTACCTACACAGGCCAACTCCAATCACTGTGCCTTGCCCACCATGATGGACTGAGTCTTCTGAGCCAAAAATACTTCCCTCCCTTCTGCTTGGCTCTGAGAGGAAGGAGGACTTATTTCCTTGGTTGATCAAATCTACAAGTTTATCTTTGGGTTGTGCCCAAGTGTGCATTGCAGATACTGCTTATAAACCTCCAGACTACACAATTAAGGTATAAAGAACAGCAGGTTGGGGCATTCCTGATACATCAAGGAGAAGTTGATCTAAGATTGTTTCCAGAAGGGCACAGCTTCCTTTAAGGACCAAGTTCTCTCAGATGAAGACATGAGAGAAAACAGCTCACCGAGACTAAGAGTTGTGTCTGGTTTTCCCTTCTGTTACCATGACAAAATACTCCATCAAAAGCACCGTGAAGGGAAAGGACTTATTGGCTCTCAGGTCCTGGTGGTCCATCACCACAGGGAAGTTGTGGGGCAGGAGTTCAAGATAGAGGGTCACTTTGCATCAAGAAGCTGGTTTTCCTTTTCATTCTATCCAGAACTTGCCCACAGAAATGGTGCCAACAACAGTAGGGCGTGTCTTCTACCTCAATTCACACAATTAGGAAGATCCCTTGCAGGCATGTTTTAGGGTCTAACCTAACCTAGATTAAGGGTCTAACCTTCATTGGGACTCTACCCAATTGTGGCAAGTTGACAGTTAAGATTAACCATTTAGTAGCCATAGAAGCCAGTATCATAAAACAAAAACCAGGGGCTGGAGAGAGGGCTCAGTGTTTAAGAGAACTGACTGTTCTTCCAAAGATCCTGGGTTCAATCCCCAGCACCCAAATTGCAACTCACAACTGTCTGTAACTCAAATTCCAGGCGATTCAATACCTTCACACAGACATATATGCAGGCAAAACACCAATCATTGTATATCAAATAAAAATAAATCATTTAAAACCCTAAGAATATAAAAAATATGAAAACAACTCTGATAGAAACCATGATGCAATTAAGTCAATGAAAGCATAAAAGATAAAGATCAAAACCACAGGCTTAGAACATATTATAAAAAAGAACAGCTGGGTTAGAAAAGCTGAAAGCCTAGTTCTGATGCTTGTAATCACACAACTAGGGAAGTCTCCTCAGGAAGACTGGTTGGAGGGTTAGGTAGGACTGGGGAAGAATCGGC
Organism: Sigmodon hispidus; assembly: GCA_004025045.1. Classification (NCBI taxonomy): domain Eukaryota; kingdom Metazoa; phylum Chordata; class Mammalia; order Rodentia; family Cricetidae; genus Sigmodon; species Sigmodon hispidus. The sequence goes on from PVIH01010056.1 coordinate 42,944, forward strand.
CAGTGAATATGAGTGGGAGGAAATGACCTTGAATGCACTACAGAGAGCAGTTGGTAAAGAAAATGTCAGGACTTTCCGAGACTGGAGGAGAGAATGGGAAAGTGTACCAAGCCTTTATCAATACCAAGACCTTTCTCAGAGTCCATAAATACCTTGAGGTTGTGGCTTTAAGAAGTCACTGTTACAAGCAAGTGCAGAGACTGCATGCGTGCGTGCGTGCGTGCGTGCGTGCGTGCGTGCGTGCGTGCGTGCGTGCGTGTGGCAGGGGAGACATCATTCTCACTCTCACAAGAAGCTGGACAGATTAAAAATCAACAGCTCTTCTTGACTCTTACCAGAGAACCCAGGCTCTTAGTCATCACAGTCAAGTCTGATGAGATGGCCAGAACTGGAGAGTCCCAGCCAGACAAAGCTGTCCAGGCAGCTGGGGCCATGCACTAATAGGAAAACATAAGCACTTCTGAGAAGTTTCTGGAAGGTGAGTGTGAGCTAGTGTTAGGGTGAGAAAGCACACTATGTCAGAACCTTAGGAACACCCTAATTGTAAAGAAATATTAGAATATTTTTTCAGGTGAAAGATAAAGGATGCATTTGAATGCTTGAGTCTGTAAAAAAGAGTGTTGGGAGAGAAAGTAAAAGCCAATAAAAATAAAACTTTTAAAAAAATTCTAAGTTGTATTTTTGTTGCTGTGACAAAATTCCCAACAGGGCAGCCTAAAGGGGAGGGGGTTATTTTAGTTCACAGCTTGGAGGGCATTTCCGCTGTGCCTTGCCTATGTGGGAGCTTGTGGTGTGATTTTTCACATGCTGGCAGATCAAGAAATGAAGCTGTATACCAGAGGAAGATGTGGGTTTAACCTTCAGAGATCCACTTCTGTAGGCCAGGTCTCATGTTCCAAAGCTCTATACCCTCCCCCCATACAGCCCACCCACCCCCAAACCACCTCACCAGCTGGAGATCAATTACTCAAAACCTCAAGCCTGTGGAGGGACATTTTATACTCAAATAATAACAGCAATCCAGAACCATCTTTAACTCTTCAAAGTAATTGTAGAGATTATATGTTGAGTGATTATCACATATAGAAAAGTAAAATGATTGACAGTCCTGTCCATGGAACACTGTTTTGATGCACCTGTGCTAAATACTGAATGGAACAGTGTTGTTTGGAGATTTATACTATAATAAACTCCAGGAAAGCTACTAAAATTTCTTTGAAAAGGAAATATAAAGTGTGGTATTGTAGCATATACCTACAATCTCAGGATCTTGGGATGTGAAGGCAAAATGGCCAGAAGTTCAAGGTCAACTTCAGCTTCATAACAATTTAGATGACAGCCTAGGACACATGAGGCCTTGACTCCAAAACAAAACAAAACAAAACAAAATCCATGAAGTATGATGGATGCATAGAATGGTACCAGCTTCACAGTTAAAGCAACACAGGTGAAAAACTATGATAGTGAATAGAAAACAGTTACAAACATGATCATAGAGAGCGAGATACACTAATTAACACTTTCAGTGTCATTTGGTCTAAATTTGCCAGTTAAAAGATTGGCACCCAGGGCCTGGAGAGATGTCTGCTTTTACAGGGGACATGATTGTGATTTCCAGCACTCACATGGAAGCTCACTCCAGTTCCAGGAGATCTAATGACCTCTTCTGGTCTCCACAAGCACCGGGAACACATGAGCTGCACAGACATATATGTAGGCAAAGCATCCATACACATAAGAACCATAAAAAGAGGTCAGTCAGTAGGTATGCCTGGAGAGACACAGTCACTGGAAGGGGCCGCGAGTGGGGCTTGATGTTCTGTTTACGGTGTGAGCATTTTGTACCCAGTGGGCTTTATGATTTGTGCATTTCCCCCTATGAACTATTATCAAATGATTCCCATTTAAAAAGACAACCAGGGTTGGAGAGTGGCTCAGTAGTTAAGAATGATTGATTACTCTTCCAGAGACCTAAATTGGTTCTCAGTGCCTGTGTGGGGTGGCTCACAACTGTCTGGGGATGGGAAGCCTTCTCATAACCTCTACAGGTACTCATATACACATACATATGTGCACAAAAGTAAAAGAAATTTGTAAAAAGATAATGAGGTAACCTGGTTTCGTAGGAAGGGACAAATTAGACAGAGAACAGACTTCTTCACAGCAGCAACGGAGACCAGAAGACAATGGAACAGGGTTTTCAGCAATGCCAGAAGAATCCTACAGTCAGCTAAACTTCCATTCAAAGTTGAGATAGAAAAGGAGCTTTTTACAGACAAAATTTATCACTCACAGGGGCTGGAGAGATGGTTCAGAGGTTAAGAGCACTGACTGTTCTTCCAGAGGTCCTGAGTTCAATTCCCAGCATCCACATGGTGGCTCACAACCATCTATAATGAATTCTGGTACCCTCTTCTGTATACTGTATACATAATAAATAAATCTTAAAGATTTAAAAAAAAATTATCACTCACAGGTCTAGCCTCAGAGATCAGACAATGATGTGACCAGGAGCAAGTGGATCTGGCTCAAGGTATCGTGTTGGTATCGTGTTGGGCAGAGAAATTATGGGCCGGCATTGGTCACAAGGTACAGCAGCAGGCAGTGATGAAAGCCATGTGACTAATCAGGCCTCAAAGGGAGGAACCCAAACATCTGAAAGTTCTAAGATCCGTGTGCAGCTCCTGGGATGTGAGGCTGTACACTGCGTTGAGTCTGCTAATTAAAGTGTAAAGGTCAGCCAACCAGCAAGAGAAGCCAAATGGACATTTTCCAAATTGATGAAGCGAATAAGAATTTTGAGAATCGCTACCTCTATAAAGTATGGTAGGAAATGAGAAAAACCACAAAGAGGTGGTAGAGAATTTGTCACATAACAGTGGCTCAGAAGCGGGAAGCCTGTCTCTGGCAGTCCCACCCATGTGTGGCTTAACAAGATCACTGCTCCAAGCCACAGGGTTCTTCTCTGCACCCTGGGAGTGTGATGGCCCCCTGAAGTGTTATGAAGGATCAATGGTCCCCAGTGCAGGGTGATGCAGACAGGGCTGAATGCTTCCTTCTGCTAGAGTCTTGTGCAGCTACTGTGCTCTGTGTGGCTCTTTTTTCTCATCTGTGTGATGAAGGAGTTTTCTGCAGCCAAGCCTCATTGTGTCAGAGAATGAGAGATTATCACAGTGGCTCAGATAGCCACTTGGGAATGTTCCCGGGGACAGAGACAAGAAGTGCCTCTGATAAATTCTGCTTTATCTTTGGCTCTTCACTTGAGTGATAACGGCTACAGTCAGATTCTGAATGCTCGATTCCCAGGGTACTCAAGGGCCCATGCTGTTTTACCCACACTGCCTTCCAATCTGTACATCCCCAGTCTATAAACACCAGGTGATGAAGGTTTGAAAAGTGAGCCACCAAGGACATGGCTGAGCTGTGACCCAGACCTCAGATTTGTCTGACTGGGAAATCAGTGATTCCTTAAGTCCCAGAAGTCTCTGGTCCCCTGTGAAAGAACTGGCCGTGGCAGTAGTTCTTCCCAAGGAGGGAGCTGGGGCTTCACAAGAGATAGGGCAAAGGTTTTGGAGGGGTTAGCGACAGGGAACAGAGAAGTGACATTGGGCAGAGCCAAGATGAGCCAGAATTGCTGCTCAACCTGATGGCTGAGGTGGGGACACAGGGCAGGGCTTAGAAGACAAAGACCCCTCTGGTAACAGGAGGTCACACTCCCTAAGGGGATTCTCAAGGATCTACCACCAGGTCTCTTTTTCCCAACGTTATAGTAAAGAGGACCAATGCTCTGTGGGAAGACCATCTGCCATGCACAGCTGACCTTGAAGTCTCTGGCCACTTTTGGAGCCTAGGAATGAAGTCCATTCTCCTCAGAGCAACATGGAAGCCCTGTGGGTCTGTGCTTGTGCTCACTTGCCTGTCTGCTGTAGGACTATGTTTTGGTACGTTATAAATATTTGTCCCTCCTACTGATTTAATGAAACTCTGATTGGCCAGAAGGCAGACAGAAAGTATGGGTGGGACTACCAGACTAAGAAAACTCTGGGAACAGGAGGAACAAAGCAGAGACACCAGCAGACACAGAGGAAAGAAGACAACCATGCTGCTCTGGGAAAAGGTACCGAGCCACATGGCTAAACAGATTAATGGAAACAGATTGAGTTAGGATGAAAGAGCTAGCTAGCGATGTGTCTGAGCCATAGGTCAATCAGCATGACATATTAAAATAAGCCCTTGTGTGATTATTCGGGGCCAAGTGGCAGAGGAGCTGTGAGAGAGTCTGAACCTTGGGGCAAGGCTGGAAACTTCATATTACATATTTCATCTTTTACTTCAACCCCCAGTTAGACCCAGCTACTGCTTCTGGTCCTCTGAACACACCGTTTATCTTACTGTTTCCCATTTTATGTAATCAGTGCTCTGCCTCAGACTGGACTACACCCCCAATGTCTTCTTACTTTCTCATTGATGTTTTCTTTTTCTAGAAAGCTTTATTCTATTGCCCACTGGGTGAGCTTTCTACCCCATCCTTCATGATCTCTCCCCCATCTCTTTGCCCACTTACACTCAGTGTCTTACTCTATGCCCTCAAATACTGTGCTCCCCTTCCCTGAGCAGGCCCTACTGCCGAAGGGTCCTGTCTGAAGCAGTAGACTAATTGAGGATGCAGGCAAGTATCGGATACACATTTGCCAAAAACTCCAGTTAGGGCATTGCTATTTTGGTCAACACTATCCCTTCTCTCTTTGTGACAGTCACAGGGCATGGCATGCCTGGTTTCTGCCCTAGCCTCTCTTTCTCCAGAGTCCAGTTAGAACCTGCTACAGAGTTGAATCTGGGCACATCTGTTACTTCAAGGCTACTGAGTTACCCCTCAAAAGTGTCCCAAACCTCCTTTGATGTTAGGTGACCTTTGTCAACTCTGTCCACACTGAAACCAGTTCCATCTAGCCTCAGCTGTACCACTGAGTGCCATTGTATTGAAGGTTGGAACCGTGCTAAACAGACAGATGAGAGTGGTCTGGTCTGGTCAAGTGCAGAAGATCTCATCAATTCAGGGGACCTATGGGTGTAGAACGCTGGCCTTAGGTGGAGAAGATGGTTTAGAATGAGCAGAAATAATTGGGAAGGGATTATGGAATAACTAATGATAGAGCTGGGTACCCACCACCATGCATAGGACCATGGGGGCGTCATCAATTAACTCTTTGCAAAGGACTCTTCATCCTGCGCTTGCTCCAGGCTGAAGTAGGCAAATATCAAACACTATGGTCCCTGAGAGGTCAGACCCTTATGCTGACCTCTCATCAATGTGGCTGTATCAGGCTCAGTGTGGAGACTTGGACGCCTGCTCATGGACTATCTATCGCTCAGAGAAATGCCCTGGCCTCACTCAGCCCCTGGGCTGGTGTGCTCCGTGAATGAGCATTTTCTGATTCTTGGGTCTCAGATGTGAGCACGGGATGCAGTGCAGAGGCAGGAGGCTTGTGCTGCAGGGAGAGAAAGTGACTGTGTTTGAGTATAAGGCACCGTGATGCTACAGTTGAGATGAATGTTAGGCTTAACACACATAACACGCGAGTCTCTCTGCATTTATTTCTCTCTGCTCTTGACTGTGGATGTGAAGTGGTAGTCATTTGATATTCCTGCTTTGACTTCTCCACAATCATGGGCTCTAAGCTGGAACTCTAAGCTGAAATAAACCCATTTCCTCCTAAATTGCTTTTTGTTAGGATATCACAACCACAGCCATGTTTTCCAAGAAAGTGCCAACCTACTTCAGGGAGGAGCCCGCCCAGCCCATCCAGAGCTGAGAAAGGAAAAGAGATGGAGGCCCAGGACTTCTAAGTCCAAATCACTGGGGCAGCCCTTTGCTGTCACTACTCAGCTGGGTCTCCCCTCCACTCCAGAGTCGCTTTGCTTTCTTACCTGATGAAATCAACCTTTTCTGCTTGCTCCTTCTGTCTATGCTCTGTGTGAATCTCTCTCTCTCTCTCTCTCTCTCTCTCTCTCTCTCTCTCTCTCTCTCTCTGACCTATCCCTCAATCCACAGCTGTGGTGGGAGCTTGAAGTACCTCCTAAAATATCTGCTTAACAGAAAGACCACCATGCCTCGGTCTGTGATGAAGTATGGTACAGCAAATAAGGATTGCCCAAAGATTAGAGGACAGAGCCAGCCACTGAGTTAGCCGTAGAGGCCAGGCAGTGGTGGCACATGCCTTCAATCCTAGCACTCAGGAGATAGAGGCAGAGTTAAGCTCTGTGAGTTCAAGCATTAGGGACCACACACCTTTAATCCTAGCACTAGGAAGACTGAAACAGGAAGTGATATGGCTGGGCAGAGAAAGGAATATAAGGAGGAGGAGACAGGAGTTCGGCTCTTTGCTTCCCTATTCAGTCTGAGGATTTGTGGATACAGGCTCTTCCCCTTCGGCTGAGGAGTTGGCTAGGTGAGAAGTGGCTGTGGCTTGTTCCTCTGTCTCTCTGATCTTTTAGCATTTGTACCAATATCTGCTCTGGGTTTTTGTTATTAGATCACTTAGGATTTTGTGCAGTTATCAGTTAGCCCCTATCAAATACCCACTGCTGTGTGTTGGGCACACATCTGTTCTGGACATCATGCTTGAGGCTGACGACACTGTGAAAAGTTAGATAGAGTCTTGGCCTTGGGGTGGATTGGGAGGAAAAGCATAAAACAAAAGAGATCCCTTTGTGAGCCCCAATGAGGGATGTGTTCTTACCATGGAACACAGGCAGGGAACAAGAAAGAATGGGAATTTGGGGACCCTTTGTCATCTCGAGGCTCCCATGGCTGTGGACTTCTGAATCTACAGCCATGCTCCTCAGTGTCCCATGTGCACCCTTGCTGTGTCCTGTGTCGGGGGAGGGTGGAGGGATGGGCAGCAGCACCCACATCAGCTTTCACCCATCATCATTCCCAGACCACACACCACATCTTCCCTTACTAGCGGTAATTATGTCTCCCAGAGGTTAATTTGTAAGGAAACAGCAAGGCAGCTATTTTCACAGCTGATTGTTGAAATCCTGCTGGGGCCTTGCTATATAACGGGCAATTGCCTGGGACAGCACAGCAATGGACTCAATTCTATTTAGCTGTAGCCACCCGTTCTGGGGAGCAGCTGGCCTCTGTTCATACTTATTCAGTCATATTCTATTAGATCCCAGGAGAAGCCTTTTCTCTTCTCTGAGAGTGTACTGGGGCCAGTTAACCCAGACCCCTGTTCAACGGACCCCAAGGACACTGGCAACATCTTGCTCCAGCTACCACGTTATTCTCATAAGCCCTGGGACCAGACTTAGGGCACATCTCTTGTGTCTGCTCACTTAGTCAGTGACCTTCTGACTTTCTCTTCTACCCATCTATTCATATATTATCCCTTTACCTTTTCAATTAGTGTAAAAATCTATTTTAAAATTATTTCTCTTGGATAGAGTTTTTTGAGATGGTCTCTTTATATAGCTCAGGCTAGTCTTGAACTTGTAATCTTTTTGTTCAGCCCCCACCCCTCAAGTATTGAGACTATAGGCTTGTTATTTCTTGAACTCATCCATGTGTGCATTTACATTTTTTATTATTATTCATACACTCATTCCCTCCTTTCTTTCTTCTTCTTTTTTTTTTTAAACAACTTTATTTATTTATTTGCCTTGGTGTTTGCCTGGAACTGGAACTACAGACAGTTGTTAGCTGCCATGTGGGTGCTGGGAATCGAACCCGGGTCCTCTGGAAGAGCAGAGGGTACTCTTAACCGCTGAGCCATCTCTTCAGCCCCTCATTCCCTCCTTTCATTTGCTGGTACTTTATGCATTTATTTTACCCTCCAATGTGAGAGCTAGAGATACAACTTAGTGGTATAGTGCTTGCCTGGTACACATGAGGTCCTAGGTTTAGTCCTTATTATCAGAATCTGTACATATACACATACATGTGTACATGCATACATATCCAGCCATCCATTCATTCTTTTTATTCACTTATCTATCCATTCCTTTTTAATTCACTCATTAACTTATCCACTTATTTATTTTTAAAGGATGAAATTCTAACAATTTAGTTTAGGGTTGTAACTGGCTTTATTTTGAAATTTCAGAATGTAGTGGTAAATCATTCTATAAAGCAGTGAGTGTTCCCATGGGCTGGTTTTATAGACAGAAGGACTGAAAAAGAATCAGAGAAAAAAAACTCAGCTAATACTGGGGAGGAAATACCACATAAACCCTGGTGTGGTGCTGTACACTCATGATCCCAGCACCTGGGAAGTGGAGACAAGAGGATCAGGTCAAGGTTATTCTCAGCTACATAATGAGTTCCAGGCTAGTCTGGGTTACTGTCCAAAAAGAACAAAAAAGAGCAGAATGAATTGGTCATCTCAGATTTCCTTACCTTGTTAGATAGGGCAAGCCTTAGAAAAGAAGAAAACTAAGTCATAGGCAAATCTGGTTCTAAGTGAAATTAAGCTGGGAACAGAGACCACATGGGCTCCTAAGTGCAGTCTAAAAAAATTGAACATTAAACTCACAGAAACAGGAAGTAGATGGTGGTTACTGGGGACTTGGGGTGGTGTAAAAAACAGAAAGATGTTGGTCCAAGGGCACGGAATTTTAATTAGTCAGGAAGAGTGAGTTTGGGGGTCACTGTGTAGCAAGACACCAATAGTGAAAGATGTAAATGGTCCAATGTGACATTATATCAGAGCTGTGGCCAGACACCTTCCAGGAAGCACTTGAAGGAAGAGAAGAGAAGGTTTCTTTGGCTCACAATATGTGGGTACATTCCATCATGGTGGTGTTCTAATTTGAGTTTCTGTTACTGTAGTGAGATTGTGTTCTGTTCCATTGTAAATAACTGTCCCGCCTACTGGTTTAATAAAAAATGCTGATTGGCTGGAGATAGACAGGAAGTGTGGGTGGAGCTACAAGACTAAGAAAACTCTGGGAACAGGAAGAGCAGAGCAGAGATGCCAGGAGAATCCAGCAGATGCAGAGGACAACTGTGCTGCTCTGAGAAAAGGTACTGAGCCACATGGCTGAACAGAATAAGACTCATGGGTTAGATTAAGAGTAAAGAGTTTTACCCAAGTTTTACACCAGGGCCCCAGGTCAGTCAGCATAAATTTAATGTAAGTGTCTGTGTGTCTCTGTGGAACTTCGGGACTGGAGGTCTGAACTTCAGGGCTAGGCTGGAAAGTCTGGGCCAGAAGCATACTACTACATGTTACTGTGATAAAAACACTTGGGCTACAGACAACTTAGGGGAAGAAAATGTTCATTCAAATTACACTTCCAGGTCACAGTTCATTACCGTAGAATGTCAGGGCAGGATCCCAAATAGGAGCTTGAATCAAAAGCCACAGAGGAACATTGCTTATTGGTCCAGTCTCCAGGTGATGCCTTGCTAGCCTTTTTATACAGCCCAGGACCACCTTCCCAGGGATGATGCTGCTAACAGATGTCTTGACTAATCAACCATCAGTCAAGACAATCTCTCACAGACATGGCCACAGGCAATCTCTCAACAGAGACTCCCTTGGATATAACAGGGTACTAAAAGCCAGTGGCAGGAGGCGTCTTTCCCTTCTCCCTCAGATGACCAGATTGCCTCTCCTCAGCCACTGCGGGGACCAGACATGCCCTGAGAGACAGGGCAGAGGCACTGAAGTACATTGACATCTCCATTGACAGGTGGAGATGAGTTTTTGATTGAGCTCCCGATCCCAGACATGTCTAAGGTTAAGCTGTCTCCCTCTGCCTCAGTGTCCCGAGATTTCCAGTTGGGGAGGGTCTGCTTGTTCAAGGGGATTAAAGTAACTGGGTGTGATGTTCATTCAATAGGTGTTCAGTGAACCAGAATTCATAGAAAGGAGACAGAGCATAATACCAACCCTATGGTGCCAGCATGTGTGGTGGATAGTTGAGGCCGGGCAGAATGAGAGAACCCGAAATGCCAGATTCTGAAACCTTACCAGGTCACCAATGAGACACAGATTCCACTGCCAGATGTGCTTGACGCTGTCAATGCCTTCTTTTATTCATTGAAAGTCCATGATCATCCAGCACGCACTGAATTAACTACCTTGGGTACAGTTCCATTTAGTGGTCTCAGCTACGCAAGAGAGGGAGAATATTTTGTCATAATTTTCAGTAGGACATAGAGCCTTGGAGGGGATGTCACCTGTCCCAGTGCCCTCAGCTGGCAAGTGACTGTTTGGACCCTCAATACCAATGCCTCTGTGTGTGTGCTCAGAATCCACAGCTCCCTTCCACTCAGGAACACAGTGAAGTTATGACAGTCAAGCTCCATGGCCACCAACTTGGTTCCTCTGTGTTATCTGACTTTAGGCAGGAGCAGGTGTTGAAGAGGCATGGCTCAGGAGGGGTATCACAGGCTAACTGTGGCTCTCAGAAGCTGAAGCCGGAGAGACAGGGGTGTAGCCACTTGCTGATCATCAAAGGGAGTTGTCTTTAGGGTCATATGTCTTTGCTACTCTGGCCAGGAGTCACTAACCACTAGTCCACCCCAGATGGCTTCTTGTCTTTCTAAAGGAGGAGCCCTCATGAGTACCATGGCAAGACCCCATGAGTGGCAGTGAGAGTCTCTGAAGTGGAGCATCTCCTTCAGTCAATCCACACACCCCTGTGAGTACCTGTTGGATGCTGAGCCTGTGGGGCTGTGACAGTGAACCCCATAAATTTGATTTCTGGTAATGGGGAAGGACCATGGACTCTCTGCCATGGCCAGGGTGGCTTCTGTTTCTGTTATCATGGGAAAGTTTCTGGCTCATGTTCCGATCTCTAGCGTTGCTCTGTTCCAGGCACGCCATCTCCCTATCTATCACACATTATTATTAGTTGTTTTAATTTGTTTTTAATTTCCCCAGAACCACTGGGAAGGGAAAAGTCCAGGTGAATGGCAACCACACAGTGAATTCAAGCAAGAAACGTCTTGTTCATTCCCATAAGAAATAACTAGGTTAATGCAAATTAATTCAAGGCCAGCCATAACTGGAGAATAAAATGGGGCCTGTTAAACTTCATTTTCTTCCCGTGGTATTGATCTGTTCATCACCGGAGCTCACCGAGAACAAACATGCTCTTCAAGAGTTTCCCAACTGAAAATAAATGCCTCATTAAGTTAAACACGGAGCCCTGAGAGCGGCCTTGGTGTTAGGCCACTAATGAATGTCATTACAGGGAAGCCTCCAGAGTCCTCACAGGGACCTTCCGGTCTTCAGGAGCTTGAAATCGTGCTTTGTGAAATGGAGGGAGGGACAAAAGGGTCTGAGAGGGAGGGGGACACCCCCACAGCTTTGGCATGAGGTCCCTGATTAAATCAGTTACCTTTGGCCTGAAAAGAGGCTTGGGAGGAAAAATAGATCCTGGCAACGGGTTGTTGGAGTGTTGTGTGGGGGAGGTGAGGGGTGGGAGAGGTGATGGGTGGAGGTGTTGCTTCCACAAGGAGGAAGCTAGCTTTCACCTCTAGAACAAGGGAAGAGCGACTGGGTAGAGTCTGGGTATCCAGTTCCAGATGTCACAGCCTCCTCTGAGCCAGGACAGACCTTGCCTGGGTGAGTGGTATGGGGATAGGGATGGGCCATGACTCAGTGTCTTTATCGGCAAAATGGGAAGAGCCCTTTCTAGCTGTGCGCTCACTGTGAGGATGGAAGGAATGTCCTTGCTCCTGCTTCTGACCTGCTGCAAGCCTCCTTCATGAAAAAGCTCCTGACACAGTTGACTGGCCCAGGTCCTGCTTCTGTGCCACAGACTCCTGGTATAGTCATTTGGGATCCAGTCCCTAGGTAACTCACCTGCCCCCTCACAGGTGGCATGTGATTTGGAAGAATAGAACTGCCTTAAACCACAAGTCTGTATGATCAAGGTACCAAAGGAACATGGAGATGACAAACAGTCTGTGACCTCTGAGTGCTCACAGATGGATGGGGACCAAGAAGTGGCCCCAGACACAGTCCAAGTTCAGAGATGAAGGTTCTAGACACAAAGTCACAACTCCTGTTCAAGGTCTGGGAGAGAATTTGCAAAGTGGCTTGGAAAGGTGATGTCTTAGTTTGCTTTTCAGTTCCTGTGATAAAACCAAAAGCAAATTGGGGTGGGAGGGGCTTATTTCTGCTTACACTTCCTGGTCACAGCCTATCACTGAGCTATGCTGGGGCAGGCACTCAAAAAGAGTCTGAAGTAGAAACCACAGAGGAAAGCTGGCTTATTCTCTGGGCCAGGCTCAGTTAGCTTTCTTTTGTGGCTTGAATCCTCCTGCCTAAGGGACGGTGCTGCCATTAGTGAACCAGGCTGTCCCATATTGTCATTAGTCAAGGCCAGAGGCATAGATAGGGAAAGCTAATCTTGGCAATTCTTCAATTGGCATTTTCACTCCCCAGGTGACTTCAGGTTATATGAGTTATATATAAAAATTATCCAGGACAGCAAGTATTCCTGGGGCCAGCAGAACTGTGTATTTGGAAGGACTGCCTTGCTGGAGACTGGAGCTGGCCAGGTGGGGATGAGCAGTGAACAGAAACCCAGTTGTGCAGGCTCTGATGTCTATTCTCTTGGTGCCGGTATGCTATGTGTTCTAAGAATTCATGAGCCAGGGAGGAGATTTCATGAAGTATGTGGGTCTATTTTTCTTTATATACAGTCATACTTGATCCTCATAATCTGTAGCCCCCCCCACCAACCCAAGAGAGGTTAATATTTCTCTGTGTCTGTTGAGGAATAGGGACTCACAGGTGTACAGTGACGTGACAGGGATGTGCCATTCACAGAAGACAGAGACCATTCTCACTCCTTGCCAGGCACTGTGGCTGTGGCTTCCCCTCACATTACACATTCTGCAAGACTGCATTTGCATCCTCTGCTGGCCCCTGAATGAATGTCAGCTCTATTTTCTCCCCTTGGGTTGACTCTAACTCCGAGGCACCCAGGGGTGTCACAAGGACTCATGGGATGCTTTCTTATTTTGCCAGAGAAGCCCCATCACATACCATCACGGTCCCAGGGACTTGGTGCTGGTTTTGCCAACTGCCATGTTTTAATTACCATGGTCTCACATGCAGAATGAGCCCAGTGGTGCACTTAGGCACTCAGGGTGGTGTGATCCCTCCTTACAAGGGCCGGCTCTATCTAGTGGTTTTGTGCAATAGAATTGCAACTTAATTTCTTGTTAGGGTATGTTATGGCAACTCAGAGCAAAAGATTAGCTATTTTTGCTATCTATCTATCTATCTATCTATCATCTATCTGTCTATCATCTATCTATATGTTATTTATTCAATGCCACAGTCATCTGTGAAAGACCCCAACCCCAAAACAGCCTAACCAGTGCAAATTCTCCACAAGACCAGTGAGCAAGAGGTCAACTTGAGGGCAAGCCTCAATATATTCAAGAACTGCCAGTTGGAGGCCATTTGGCCAGTTAGCAGGAAGTCAGCTTGAGGGCAAGCCTCAATAAATCCAGGAACCGACAGTTAGAGGCCCTTTGAAGAAGATAAGGAAGGCCACAAGAGAGTGAAAGTACTGGGAGTGCCTAATCTTATCCCAAACCAGATGTTCTCGGCTTTTCCAGGATCAAAAACTTTACAACCTTGCCCCCTAGCTGGACTCTGCATATGATTTTCAGCCTTGCCCCTTAGCTGAATTTTGTATATAGTTCAAAGTAGCCAATGAGATGTATGTCACTATGTTTAAGCTGATGAGACCCCCTTTCCATATAAAAGGGGACTGTTCTTTGTGCCAGGCGCGCTCAGTTAGCTGAAGCTGCTGATCACTCGCAGGCGCCTGTGTGAGTATTAAACCTCTTGCTACTTGAAGCCAGTGGTCTGTTGTCGGTTCCTGGGGCCGGGGTCTCTAATGGTCTTTCATTTGAAGGTCCCACCGAGATCTAGAGACCTCTTGCATCCAGGGCCTACACAGACTCACCGGGAGGTAAATATTTTGCCCGCCGGCCCATCGCTGTTTCTGTTTGTTGTTCTCTCTCTCTCTCTCTCTCTCTTTCTCTCTCTCTCTCTGTGTGTTTTGCGCTGCGTCTGGGTAAATAGGCTATACATAGTCATTTGTAGATCTGGGCAGCCCAAGAAGGAGTTGACAAACTCAGACTTCTCCCTGGGAGACATCTCGGGGATTCAGGGGGCCCGGTTCTTCAGAGCCCCACCCGTATCCGAGGGATACGTGATCCTGCTGGCTGAGAGGGGTTCGAGTCCCCATGAACGGTCATCTGATTTTGTACTTTTGGTGTTCTACCGAAGCCGCGCAGCGTGTATTCTGTCTGTATTGTTTGTTATTCTCTGTTCTCTTTGTTTCACACTTCTCATTTTGTTTGAGGAAAGAACCATGGGTCAGTCCATAACTACACTTTTAAGTCTTACCTAGATCACTGGAAAGAAGTCCGAGAGTGGGCCCACAATCAGTCGGTGGAAGTTCGGAAGAAGAAATGGATCACTCTTTGTTCCTCCGAATGGCCAGCTTTCAATGTGGGCTGGCCCCGTGACGGGACTTTTAACCATTCCATTATTTTACAGATTAAAGATTGAGTCCTCAGCCCAGGACCTCATGGACATCCAGACCAGGTGGCTTACATTGTCACCTGGGAGAGTTTAGCCTATGATCCACCTCCCTGGGCCGTTCCTTTCATAGCCCCCTTCCAAGCTTATTCAGGAGGGCCCCTGCCTGGCCCCGCCCCCTCCAGTCCAGGTGGCGGCTGTGGTGGTGGCACCAGCCTTGGCTCTGCTCCTCCCAACCCCTGTCACCCTGGGAAAGTCCCATCTCTACCCCATCCTGCAGAAGGATTCCCCCAAGCCAACCCCCCAGAGAGTCCTTCCCCCTGAGGACTTGGTCCTCATTGATCTCTTGACTGAGGACCCACCACGGTATCAGATGCCAGTAGGGAGGGAGCAGGGAGAGAGAGAGGCTGCAAGGAGGGCAGGGGAACTTGAAGTCTCCGCTGTACCAGCGGAAGATCTCCCAAACCCCTCCCCGGTGGTGGGGAGACTCCGGGCCGAAGGGAACCCCTCATCCCCCTGGAGGGAACTTCAAGACTCCTCCCTGTGAGACAGATGGGAGGTCCTGATGGGCTATAACAATATTGGCCCTTTTCTGCCTCAGACCTCTATAACTGAAAGACACATAATCCATCTTTCTCCACAGATCCCATGGCTGATTGAGTGTATTTTAGTAACCCACCAGCCTACGTGGGAAGATTGTCAGCAGCTTTTGCAAGCCCTCCTCACGTCAGAGGAGAGGCAAAAGGTCCTCTTGGAGGCCAGGAAAAATGTCCTGGGAGATGATGGGAGGCCAACTCAACTCCCAAATCTGATAGATGATGCTTTTCCTCTAACACGCCCCAACTGGGATTTTAATACATCTGAAGGTAGGAACCACCTACGTCTTTACTGCCAGTTACTCATAGCGGGTCTCCATAACACAGGACACTGTCCCACCAATTTGGCCAAGGTAAGATCAGTGACTCAAGGGACCGAGGAGGCCCCAACTGCATTTTTAGAAAGATTGAAGGAAGCCTATAGGAGGTATATCCCGTTCGACCCAGACAGCCCAGAGCAGCGGGGGAATGTCTTCATGGCATTTATTTGGCAATCAGCACCAGATATTAGGAATAGGCTGCAGAGGTTAGAGAATTTACAGGACTATACCCTGCAAGATCTCCTGAAGGAGGCAGAAAAGATCTACAATAAGTGAGAAACCCTGGAAGAGAAAGAAGAGCTGCTCAGAAAACTGCAGGAAGAGAAAGAAGAGCGGCTCAGGAAACTGTAGGAGGAAAGAGATGATGAACTGCTCAAAGGAACAAATGAGGGGCAGAGAGTCTTGTATGAGAGGTAGAGGGAGTCTGACCGAAAGCGGAGCAGGGAGCTCAGCCACATCTTGGCCACCGTTACTCAGGCTAGTTATAAGATAGGACAGGAGAAAGCAGAGAGGCCAGGTAGAAGGGGAGACTTTAGGAGACCCAGAGTAGACCATGACCAATGTGCCTACTGTAAGGAAAGAGGACATTGGGTCAGAGACTGCCCTAAGAGACCCAAGAAGAACCGGGAACCAACCTCCCACCTCCTCGCCCTGGACAAGAACTAGGGAAGTTGGGGTCAGGAGCCCCGCCCTGAACCCAGGATAACTCGCTAAAAGTTGGAGGGCAGCCGGTCACCTTCTTGCTAGACACCGGAGCTCAGCACTCAGTCCTGACCCAGACCTCAGGGCCCCTGTGTAGCCGGACAGCATGGGTCCAGGGAGCTACTGGAGGAAGATTCTATCGATAGACCACCGGAAGGACAGTGCTCCTGTCGACTGGTAAAGTAACCCATGCATTTCTCCATGTGCCTGATTGTGCATATCCTCTATTGGGAAGGGACCTGCTCACAAAGTTGAGAGCCCAAATCCATTTTAGAAAAGAAGGGGCCTCAGTGTCTGGGCTGGAGGGGGGCCCCTCCATGTCCTTACCCTCAACTTAGAGGATGAATATAAACTTTTTAGAAACCCTCCATCCAAGAGTTAGACTCCAGCTGGCTTGCGGATTTCCCCCAGGCATGGGCAGAGATCGGAGGTATGGGGTTAGCAACCCAGCAGGCACCCCTGATAATACCTCTAAAAGTGTCAGCAGTCCCTGTGTCTATCAAGTAGTATCCCATGCCTCAAGAGGCATATAGGGGAATTCACCCGCATAGTAAAAGACTTTTGGACCAAGGAATATTAATCCCTTGTCAGTCCCCATGGAACACCCCTTTGCTGCCTGTAAAGAAGCCAGGAACAGGAGACTACATGCCAGTACAAGATCTTAGAGAGGTCAACAAATGGGTAGAAGACATCCACCCCACAGTGCCAAACCCGTATAATCTGTTGAGCTCACTGTCCCCCTCGCATGTGTGGTACACAGTCCTGGATTTAAAGGGTGCCTTTTTCTGCCTGAGGCTAAGCCCATCAAGCCAACCCATGTGTGGTACACAGTCCTGGATTTAAAGGGTGCCTTTTTCTGCCTGAGGCTAAGCCCATCAAGCCAACCCCTATTCGCCTTCGAGTGGAGAGACCCTGAAGAGGGGCTCTCGGGACAACTGGCCTGGACCAGGCTCCCTCAGGGGTTCAAGAATAGCCCCACTCTGTTTGACGAGGCCCTCCATCTGGACCTGGCACCCTTCTGGAAGCTACACCTGGATCTCATCCTGTTGCGGTATGTGGACAACCTGCTTTTGGCTGCCAGGACCCCAGAAGAATGCATCCAAGGTATGAGGGACCTACTTCAGATGTTGGGGGAACTAGGGTATCGGGCTTCAGCCAACAAGGCCCAGATACGTCAGGCAGAGGTGATCTACCTGGGGTACCAGCTAAAAGATGGGCAGAGATGGCTCACCCCAGCCAGGAAAGAGACTGTAGCTCACCTCCCAGCCCTTCAGAATGTCAAGCAGCTTCGAGAATTCCTGGGGACCACTGGCTTTAGCAGATTATGGATACTAGGGTTTGCTGAAATAGCCACTCCCCTGTATGCCCTGACCAAGGACAAGGCTTCCTTCACTTGGAGCCAGAAACATCAAGAGGCATTTGAGACTATCAAAAGGGCCTTGCTTTCAGCTCCTGCCCTAGGGCTGCCGGACCTCACTAAGCCATTTGAACTTTTTGTTGATGAGAAACAAGGGTTCGAAAAAGGGGTGTTGGCCCAGAGGCTAGGACCATGGAGTAGGCCCACTGCCTACCTCTCCAAAAAGTTGGACCCTGTGGCCGCCGGGTGGCCCCCATGCCTGAGAATGGTGGCTGCCATCGCCATCTTAGTTAAGGATGCGGGAAAGTTAACTCTGGGCCAACCCCTCACGGTGATTGCCCCCAACGCTGTGGAGTCAGGCAACCCCCGGACTGGTGGCTGTCAAATGCCCGCATGACTCACTACCAGGCCCTTCTGCTGGACACAGACGGGGTACATTTCGGCCCGCCCAACTTCTTAAACCCTGTCACCCTGCTACCGGTGCCCAAAGGCCCGGTTCTGTACAATTGCCAGCAAATACTGGCAGAAACACATGGGACTCGGCTGGACTTGTCCGACCAGCCTCAGAAGGGAGCTGATTTAACTTGATACACTGATGGGAGTAGTTTTCTGCTCCAAGGGGAGAGAAAGGCCGGGCCCACAGTGGTAGATGGAGCCAAGGTGATCTGGGCAAGTGCCTTATCTCCAGGGACATCTGTGCATCGAGCAGAACTCATAGCCCTTACCAAGGCCCTACAAATGGCAGAAGGTAAGACTCTGAACATTTTCACAGACAGCCGTTACACTTTCGCCACAGCTCACATACATGGAGAAATCTACAAGAGAAGGGGACTGTTAACGTCGGAGGGCAGGAAAATCAAAAACAAGAAAGAGATTCTAGCCCTATTAAAGGCAATATTCCTCCCAAAGAGACTGAGTATCATGCATTGCCCAGGGCACCAGAAAGGAAATAGTCCTGAGGCAGTCGGGAACCGTCTGGCCAATGAGGCCGCCAGGCAAGTGGCACTAGAATCCCAACTGATGTCTGTACAGACCCAGGAGAGTAGCTCCCAGGAAAAACCTAACTGGGACTATAGTGAAGAAGATCTAGAGGTCATCCAAAAATTAGGGTCAGACTACGACTCTAACCAAAATTGCTGGATCTACCCAGGGAAAATCGTCATACCTGTTGAGACGGCCAGAAGACTGCTCACTTCTATACATAGGCTGACCCATCTGAGTGCCAGAAAAATGAATGCCTTGCTGGAAAGAGGTAATTTAGAATACTACCTACCTGAGAAAGGAACCCTTCTATAACAAGGTACTACTGGATGTCAGGCATGTGCTCAAGTTAACGCTGGAAAAGCTAGTATTGGGCAAGGGGTACGCATGAGAGGGCATAAGCCTGGAACCTATTGGGAAATAGATTTTACTGAAGTTAAACCTGGCATGTATAGGTACAAATATCTACTAGTTTTTATAGACACCTTTTCAGGATGGATAGAAGCCTTCCCCACCAAACATGAAATGGCAAAAATCGTCACCCAAAAGCTCCTGGAAGACATCTTCCCCAGATATGGGGTATCACAGGTATTGGGATCAGATAATGGGCCAGCCTTTGTCTCCCAGGTAAGTCAGTTGGTGGCCAAGTCATTGGGGATTGATTGGAAGTTACATTGTGCATACCGGCCCCAAAGCTCAGGACAGGCAGAGAGAGCTAATAGAACAATTAAGGAGACTTTGTCCAAATTAACGCTTGAAACTGGCTCTAAAGACTGGGTGCAACTCCTGCCATTAGTCTTCTACCGGACCCGGAATATGCCAGGCCCCCATGGCCTTACTCCATTTGAGATCCTATATGGTTCCCCACCCCCATGATATCCTTTTTGATGCTGACTTTTCCGATCTTGCTGCCTACCCTTCTATGCAGACTCACCTGCAAGTCCTGCAGTTGGTCCAGAACAAGGTTTGGAAACCCCTCGTGGCTACCTACTGAGAGGAACTTAAGAACCCCTCCGTCCCCCATCCCTTCAAGATTGGGGACTCCATCTGTGTCTGAAGACACCAGACAAAGAACCTCGAGCCTCGCTGGAAGGGACCATATACGGTGCTCCTGGCGACACCAACCACCTTGAAAGTAGACGGGATCATCGCCTGGGTCCACATGTCTCATGTCAAGGCAGCCCAGCCTGGACACCAACTAGTCGGCCAGCTCCCGAGAGATACCCAGCCATCAACTTTAGGATGGAAACTCCAATGCACTGCAAACCCACTAAAGCTAAGACTCCTAAGATAATACTGATGTTGCTGACATTGATACTGCCCAGCTTAGCCATAGCTAGCCCCCACCACGTTCAAAAACTTACCTGGCAAGTCATATCCCAAACAGGGAGGTAGCCTGGGAAATCACCAGAACCCATGCACCCTACTCCTGGTGGCCCAACCTCACCCCTGATTTTTGCCAGCTAGCTGCTGGATTAGACTCGTGGGATATACCCATTGTGGATCCTGCTCAACTCAATCGATCCTACCACGGAAACCGACCCCAACAAATGACTGCCCCTGGGTGTAGTAGTCCTACGGCCCGATGTAGATTAGCACAATCAGACTTCTATGTCTGTCCCCAAGGAGGTAGAGACCAAGCCCTCGCTGCCCGATGTGGTGGATATGAAGAATTCTTTTGCCAACAGTGGGGCTGCGAGACAACGGGGGCAGCGTATTGGAAGCCCTCCTCATCCTGGGACCTAATAACAGTCAGCCGGGGCTATACTCAGCCTAACCCAGGCGGGCATACTTGTTATTATTCCTCAGGCTGGAGAAACCAGGTCCCGGGGCTGTCCCTACCCCTCAATATGTCCTTTACCTCCCAGGGCCGTAAAAATAGAGAATGGACAATGGGGAGGAATTGGGGCCTGCGATGGTTGTTGTCAGGTAAAGATAGAGGGGTCGTTTTTAAAATCAAATTAAAAATAGAAAGTCCTGCCTCTCTACCAATAGGCCCAAACCCGGTGCTCCCCGAGCAGAAGTCCCCAGCAGAAAAAGCTGCCAAGATTAAGCCCCCTTTGATGCCTGTATATGACACCCCCTTGTTTCTATTGAGAGCCCCCAGAACTATTCGTCCCTTACTGATGACCTCGGAACAGGGGACCGACTACTCAACTTAGTCCAGGGGGCTTATCACGCCTTGAATGCCACCGACCCAAATAGGACTCAGGAATGTTGGCTTTGCTTGACTTCTAGCCCTCCCTATTATGAAGGCATAGCTCTGTCTGGAAATTTCACCAACTCTACCACCCCTAGCTCAAGGTGTACCATTCCTGCTCACAGGTTGACATTGTCTGAGGTCACAGGACAAGGCCACTGTTTGGGCTCCCTGCCCCCAGAGCATCAGTCCCTCTGTAATCAGACTACTCAGGTTCCTCGCGGGGGCTATTATGTTGAAGCCCCAAATGGGACCCTCTGGGCATGTAGCACTGGGCTAACCCGCTGCGTGTCTGCGGCGGGTTTCAACCAGTCCCATGAATATTATGTTCTAGTTCAGCTCTGGCCCCACATCACATACCATGAGGGAGAAGCCGTCGTAGCATTCTTTGAAAATAGGGGGCAATATCTGAGGGAACCTGTCTCAATGACCATTGCCTTGCTACTAGGGATAGGAGGTATCTCTGCGGGGATTGGGGCAGGGACTGCAGCATTGGTACAGAACAGCCATCTTATGCAGCTACAGATGGCTATGACTACTGATTTAGAAGCCATAGAAAAGTCTATCACGGCCCTTGAAAAATCCCTCACCTTGCTATCAGAAGTTGTGTTACAAAACAGGAGAGGATTAGACCTACTGTTCCTGAAGGAGGGAGGGTTGTGTGTAACTTTAAGAGAAGAATGCTGTTTTTATGCTGACCACACAGGAATAGTTAGAGAGTCAATGGAAAAATTAAGAGAAAGACTGGCCCAGCGCAAACGCGAGTTTGAGGGCCAGCAAGGTTGGTTTGAGGGGTGGTTCATCAAATCCCCTTGGCTTACTACCCTCGTTTCCACCTTGGCAGACCCACTGGTCCTCCTGCTGTTGATTCTCACCTTAGGGCTATGCGTTTTGAATAAGTTAATCCAGTTTGTAAAAGACCGGTTGTCCATAGTCCAGGCTATGGTCCTGACTCAGCAGTATCAACTGCTTAGGCAGCAAGCCGGGTCCCAGACAGACTTGGAGAGATAACAAGACGAATGGATATAAGATTCTATCCATTCACAAGAAGAAGGGGGGAATGAAAGACCCCAATCCCAAAACAGCCTAACCAGTGCAAATTCTTCACAAGACCAGTTAGCAAGAGGTCAACTTGAGGGCAAACCTCAATATATTCAAGAACTGCTAGTTGGAGGTCATTTGGCCAGTTAGCAGGAAATCAGCTTGAGAGCAAGCCTCAATAAATTCAGGAACCGACAGTTAGAGGCCCTTTGAAGAAGATAAGGAAGGCCACAAGAGGGTGAAGGTACCAGGAGTGCTAATCTTAACCCAAACCAGATGTTCTCGGCTTTTCCAGGATCAAAAACTTTACAACCTTGCCCCCTAGCTGGACTCTGTATATGATTTTCAGCCTTGCCCCTTAGCTGAATTTTGTATATAGTTCAAAGTAGCCAATGAAATGTATGTCACTATGTTTAAGCTGATGAGACCCCCTTTCCATATAAAAGGGGACTGTTCTTTGTGCCAGGCGCGCTCAGTTAGCTGAAGCTGCTGATCGCCCGCAGGCACCTGTGTGAGTATTAAACCTCTTGCTACTTGAAGCCAGTGGTCTGTTGTCGGTTCCTCGGGCCTGGGTCTCTAAGGGTCTTTCAATCTGTATGTTCTGTGAGGGTAGGGAGTGAGCACTTAGTACAGAAAGCAAATCCACAGCAAATACTTGTTGAATGACTGAGCAAAGAAATGACTGGAGGAGATACAGATTCAGGTATACAAGTATCACAGCGCCTTGAGACATGAAGTTCCCTCCCCCAGTGTATGTGATCTGCAGATATGCTGTGTAGTTCTGATGCTCCGGCTTGTGTGAGACTAGTTTAGCTAGGGTGATGAGTACATCAGGGTGGTTGGAACACTGGATGCACGTCTCTGCCCATCACTCTTGAGTCTGACTAATGTGGGATGTTGGAAACTGGGGCTCGGGGAACCAGTTGCTGTTCTGTGCATCTTGCGTCCTGGAATCTTAACTGGGGTCTGTGAGGGAATGAAGAAAAAGCACAAATGCATATACACAAAAACTGGAATCAAGTGACTGTGGGTGGGTACTCAGAGCTGTATCTGTGCAGCACTCTGGAATCTCACTGAGTTTATTATGTGTAATACAGGGGAAAGGGGCGCTAATCTGTGCACGAAGCGTCAACAGGCAGCTGTTTCAGGCTGTCAGCATCATGGGAAGGGAAGCTTCAGTCGCTAGTTTTTGCACAC
Source organism: Sigmodon hispidus (assembly GCA_004025045.1). NCBI lineage: Eukaryota > Metazoa > Chordata > Mammalia > Rodentia > Cricetidae > Sigmodon > Sigmodon hispidus. The sequence goes on from PVIH01010056.1 coordinate 65,869, forward strand.
ACTGGTCACACACTGTCAAAAATTGCACTTAGAGCAGAAGAAAGCATTGCCATCCCTCTGAGCCTCGCTTTAATTCCCATAAGTCTGAGGCACTGGGTCCTTGACATGTATGTGCCCATGTTAGCTATACATATTCAAGACTTCCTTTGCTACCCACAGTTCCCCACCTATGGAGGAGGTCTGGGGGAAGCAACAACCTTAAGGGGATGGTGTGGGAGGGCTTCTTTAATGTCTAATTTGCTTTCTGTTGCAAATCCTTCATTGGTCTCCCTGGACTCAGTATTGAAACTTAAGTTCAGTTGGAGAGAAAATAATTAAGACTTGTAAAACCTTGCTGAGAGTGTGGCTCCAGGGCTCCCCACGGGGTGGCCTGGCAGAGTTTTATCATCGCTGGGTCTCAGGCAAAGACCCCTCTGTGAACAATGGGCCACTTAGCACTGCTTAATGGCTCTATGCAGCAAGACTTAAGTACCTTCTCGAAATTGATCTTCTTGTGAAAAGCATGCTTTGGAGACACAAAGCGACCACCAGAGAGCCTTAAATGAATTGCGTATTATCAAGCAGAGAAACAGTGCTGTGAAACACACATTAGGAGGAAAATGGAGGCCCCTGGTGCCCCAGGATAGAAGGGCAAGGAGGGAGTGGTTTGTGTCACTGAACTCATCTGTGTTCACACTGCAGCCTGGACCACTGTCACTGTGGTGTGGAGTGGTCTGCCCTCTCCTGTCCCTCTGTTTCTTTCTTGGGGAGGGGCTGAGACAGTGCTCCCTCCTGGGATGATAGCTTTGTCTAGAGTATGGAGATTAGAATACTTCTTTCCTCCCAGGCTTCATCAGCTGAGACTGAATCCCAGAAAAGAGATGTAATGCATCAGTGGTGCAGGTACCCTGATTCCCAGATATCTCATTGAAAATACAACTGTAGTCACTAGGCCAGAGTGACCGGTGCAACCCTGAAGGTACTCCTCTGGGGTAGTGAGAGGCAAAAGTAGTCAGAAAGTGTTTTTTGGAAGCCTCAAGTTTCCATCTGGGGTTCCTGGGCCTGATTTATATTTTAGAGACAGGAGTGGACAGACCAGGGAGACCCTTGATAAATGAGTATGAAGGTTTGGGCTGAGGAGAGAGGGTCAGACTCCTTGGAGTCTGTGACCTGGATATGTGGGCCTGTGGTCTCTGAAAGGGGCTCAGAATAATCCAAGATGGCTAAAGGGACCCAAGGATGCAGAGCTTCTACAAACTTCGGGGAGATGCTGCGGTGGGCCAGTGGCCCACACACTGAGAAGCAAGGGCTGTTGAAGGTTCTCCCCCCTGGAGCTTTTCCATGGCTTCCGTCTTTTGTCTCTGGTCATTCTTCCTTCTGCTGAGATGAGCAGATCCTGAAGTATCCATGATCAGAGGCAGCCTGCATGGAACCAGCAGGAAGAGAAAAAAAAATAGAATAAAATCTAGGGCTTCAGTTCTCAACCTGTGGGTCACGACCCTCACAGGGATTGCATATCTGGGATCTTCACAATGGTAGCAACAAAAATAATTTTATGGGGTAGGGTCACCACAACATGAGGAACTATATTGAAGGGTCGCAGCATTAGGAAGGTTGAGAATCATTGGTCTAGGGGCTGCCTCTCAGCATCTGAGTGGGCTGCAGCCTCTGTCACAAGCGGCATGGTCCAGCTTCCTTCCAGAGGCAGGCTGTATGCCTGTCTGGGCAATTTATTTTTTACACTCAATTATCTGACATAAGCAAAAGTGGAATTAAAATGATATGATCATCATTGCATGTCTTCTGTGCTTCTGTCTGACAGTGGACATATTTGTTGGAGTCCAGCAGTTGCATCATGAGAATCTTTATCAGAGACCCACCAGCCTCCATATGTCTTTCTTGGTAACAAGCACTGTCTTATAATAGCTGTGAAGCTGGAAATGGAGAGGCCTCTTGTATACTCAGTATGTGGAGCCCTTCAGGAAGCAGAGCTGGGGTTCTAGACAGATGGCCATGGCCTCTGGTCCAAGGAGACAATCACTGACATTTATGTGGTGGGATCCATGGGATGAGGCAGGTAGATAGTAGAGTCTGGGAAGAGACTGCAGTGGGATGTGCCTGGAGGTCACAGATGGGTGGTGAAATTTGTGTATGTCCCCTGTCTCTATCACACAGACCCTCCAGTTCTTTAGGATCATGAGGGTGACCTTGGGGGTGACTTTATCTCTCTCTGGATCATCTTCCTACCTGGAAGTCAGAGATGGCAATCCTCATTTTCTCCCCTTGACAAAATATCTGTACGTAGCCCAGGAAGTTATCTGGGAATGCTGCCAGCAGGTACTACATCAGTGATTGGAGGCTGACTTAATTTATGAGTTCAGAAGTAGGGTTAAGCTGGAGAGGAATGCGATATGAATCTCTGGCTTCCAGGACCCTGTCTCTACTGACAGTCTGAGAATATTCTGGGCCCACCAGGTAGGTAAACACTGAGATGGATCAGATTTGGAAAGCCAAGGGTTTGGCCAAGCCTCTTCTTCCATCAAGGCAGGTGAACAGGCTTTGAGAGGAGCTCCAGACACATGGGCCAGGGAAGAGAACTGAGCCAGGCCAGGGATCCAACTGTATACGACATGCATCTACCAGTTAGATAGGAGCAGCTCCGGTCCTCCCAAAGAGAAGCGCTGACAGCTTCTATGGCTTGCTGGGGCCCCACAGATCTGATGAGGAGAGGTGGTGTCCTTGGCATGGCTTTATGGCTCAGAAGAAGCCAGGCTGTGGAGATCAGTCATGCAGGGCACACTGCCATCCTCATGTGTCCCAGTTGCAGATGTGCAGAGTATATCCTGATGCAGCTGCACTCTTTCCAGCTTGAGGCAGGTGCTGTCTAGGGTCAGCTCTCAGCAGCTCAGAGGAGGTGGAGGGAACTGTTACCACTTCCTTGCCCCTTAAGCGGCACTGGTGTGTGTGATGAACGGGTGCAAAGCCTTACCCTGCTCAGGAGCAAACCTTTCGCTAGCTCCCTTCCATGCTCTTTCTCTCCTTATCCAGGTCACCACTGTCATACATTATTTTTTTCTGTTGCTGTAACAAAACAATGACCAAAACCATTTGTAGTGGGTGGGGTTTGTTTTGTCTTACACTTTACACTTCTGGGTAGCACTCTATCATGGAGGGAAGTCCATAAGAGCTTAGAATTGGAACTTGAAGACAAGAAAAGAAGCAGAGACCACAGAGGGATGCTTTTTAATGGCTTGCTGTCAATGGCTTGCTCAATCTGCAACCCAGGACTACCTGCCCGGGGTTGGTACCACTCACAGTGGGCTAGGCCCTTTGATGTCAATCATTGATCAAGAAAACTCCTCACAGACATACCCCAAGGCTATTCTAATGGGGGCATTCCTCAGCTAAGGTTCCTCTTCCCAGGTGACCCTACTTTGTGTCTGTTGACAAAAGCTGACCTGTGAAACTGATTCCTTGTCAACTTGGCATGCAAATACATCACTATTAAACCGTAACCTTTCCTTTTTTGATTGTCCCTAAGAGTGCATGTTAATATTAGCATTATAATAAAACACTGTTCATCTTATAAAAATTCCTCTTTAAAAATTTCAGTGGACAGTGACACTATGTAACTACAGTTTATTAAAAACTTAAAAGCATAAATAGCTTAAAAAGTTTTCTGTGGGTCTGGAGAGACAGCTCAGTGGTTAAAAGCATCTACTGTTCTTGTACAGGTCTTGGGCTCAGTTCCTAGCACCTCCATAGAAAATCACAACCACTTATAACTCCACTTCCAGGGTCCTATATTCTCTTCTGGCTCAGGAGCACCAAGGACACACATGTACACATACATGAAGGAAAACCACTGGCACACATAAAATGAAATTTAAAATCAAAAGCTGTTTAATAGGTTAGAGCTGGCAGCATCTCACTGTGTGGATACATCTTCATAGCCCAGCCTAGAGGTGTGCTTTGCTAAGCCCACCAATTGACTCTTCATTCATCAAGTTGGCAGTGTCAAGGTTATCTATTGCATGGATCACATTTTTTGCTCTTCCTCCTGAATTTCCTGCCATGCCATAAATGATCATTTTGTTCCAATTCTGAGGTTGTGGAGTATTTCTCATCTGAGCAGTTTCTAAATAAAACCCTAGATACAGCAGTCAGTTTCCTGGAGGATGAAGGATGGAGAAATGCCAGAGAGAAGCTGTGCTGGTCAGGATATGACCTACACAAGCACAGCGTGATCTACAGTGATGTTCATGTGTGCACACTCATGCTCACAGTCCATTGTCACAGGTGCACTCTCTAGAGATCCGTGGAAGGAACGTTTCATTTCCAAGCCTTTTCTTTTATAAGTTTGCTGCAACCTCATCAACATGTTGCATTTCTGTGTCAAGTTCTACTAAATTCAGCCAGTGCATTTCTGAAGCTCCCATTCCTGTGCTGGGTCTTGGGTTTGGTCCCGTGAAGAAACACAGATCAGGCTGGCCTATGCTCTGAGGGGAAGGCAGCCTTCATGGCTGGTGTGGAGGCAGTTCCTCAAGGAATGTTTGCAGTGGCAGTGTCCATAGGGACACTCTGCACCTCTCAGTTCTGTCTGCAAAAGCAGTGGACAGCAGTGGAAAGGCTGGGTGGTTGAGGACACAGGTCTTCTTTGGTGGACAACAGGTAACTTGAAGGAATGGGGAACAGTAGTCCTGTCTTAGTCCCCCACCCACCATTGCTGCTCATGTTCCACAAAGTGGCATTTGTTTTTTCAAACAGAACTAAAGGACAGACCAAATAACAGGACAATAGGTTAACGCAATGGCTTTTAAAGTGATTTCCAAAAAAAAACTACCAGAAGGCATCTTATGACAGCAAGGGGCACTCAGAGAAGCTGGGTGAAGAATGACGGCATATTTAGAAATCTTCAGTGCCTCCACCAGCTAGGCACTGTCCCTGTAACATTTCCCAACCCCCGCACTGTTCGCCCCTCTGATGTTGCGTGAGCATCTCTAAGGGCAGCCGCAGCTTGGTCTGTAATCTATATTCTCCCTGCAGGAGAGTGCGTGTGATCAACCCCTGAGCACAGCTGAGGTGGGAACCCGATGATATGGAGAGGAGAATGCTGCATTCCTGGTTGTAGGGGAAAGAGTTTTTACTCTTATGTGTGATGCTAAAATCCTTTGTAGATGCCATTTACCAGGCCTCCCCCTCTCCCTTCCTCCCCCTTTTTTTTCTTTTTGCATTAATTTGTGATGGCTATCAATATGGTATATCATACTGGTTGAAGCTTTAAACACTTTTTTGTTTATTGTAGCAAAATATACTCAATGTAGCAGCCACCATTTTAGAGGAACAGATCAGCGGCACTGCATACAATGAAGGCTGTGAGACCCATATCACCTACAATGCTAGAATGTTTTTTTTTTTTTATCATACTGAAAGCGCTATTAAGTGGTATGACCCTTCTCCCCGGGAGCCACTTTCGGATGGCTTCCTTCAGATAACATGTATAGGTAAGGCTGGTGTTGTAGTTGGCTGTTTGTAGCTCCCTGCCTTGAACTGCTGAACATGGCATCCTCGAGGTTCACCCATTTTGTAGGTGCTCAGCTGTGACTCGTCACCTCTTCCCATCTTGGAGGAACAGAGGACAGAGCGCAGAGATTGTTGGCACTGTACTCTATGTCTCCTTTTTATTGAGTCCCAGACCCCAGCCCATGGGTTGGTATAGCCCGCATTTTTGGGTGGTTCCTCCCTCCTCAGCTAAATGTCTCTGGAAATATCCCACAGACATACCCAGAGTCACAATTGGGTGATTCTAAGTCCTGTCTCGCTGACATCAACGCTAACCATCACAGATAGCACAGATTTATTTTTCTTGTCTAATTGCTGTGTCTGGGGCTGTCAGAACTGTGTTGAATGGGAGCATGGAGAAAAGGCACCCTTGTCTGTTCCTAGTCAGAGATGAAATGCTTTTTTTGTTTTTCCCTTTGACAGCGACTTTGACTGTGGCTTCTCAGGATGTGATTCCCTTCTGTTCTTACTCAGTTGTGTGCTAAGGTTTTTAAATATGAAAGGACTTTAAGCTCTTACTAAATGTTTTGCTGCTCAGTTGGAGTGCCTTTGCCTTTTACAGTAGTGAATGGTGATGATTGACTTTTGTGTATTAAAGCATCTTGGCAGTCTAGGGGAAAAAAATCCCATGTATTAGTCTCTTTCTGTTGCTGTGTTAAAGTACTCTGTCTTATAGCTCTAGAGAGACAGAAAGTCCACAGTGGTGGGGAGACTTGCGGGCAGGCAGCTGGAGCCAGAAGCTGAGAGATCACATCTTCAACATGCAGGATGCAGAGATAGTGAACTGGAAGTGATACCCGGCCATAAACTCTCAGAGCCCTCCTGGTGATACAGTGATGAACTTCCTCCAGTAAGGCTACTCCACCTCCCCAAACAGTGCTGTTAACTAGGGACCAAGTGTACAAATATCTGAGATTATGGGGAACATTTCTCTTCAAACCTCCAAATTCCATTTGAGGTGTAGAAGGCTTTTAATGTTCTGTTAAATTTACCTTGTGCACATTTTGTTATGGGTTTTTAACATGTGTATTCATCAGGAATATTAGCTTGTGGGTTATCTTTCTTTCCTTCTTGGTGGTACTTTTCTGGCTTCAGTATTAGGGGAACATGTCCCAGAGAATGAATTTGTAACTTTCTTTTCTCTGCATTTTTTTTTTTTTTGAAACAGAGTTGATGTCAATTCCTTAAATATTTGGTATTACTCTGCAACGAGGCTATCATGCCCAGGGATGCTTTTGTTGTGTGGTTATTCTTCACGGATTCCATTGTTTTTACTAATTCCAGGTCATATATATATATATATATATATATATATATATATATATATATACATACATACATATACATGCTCAGATTTTCTTCTTAGTATGCTTTACATTTCTCCAGATCTATCTATTTCTGTTAGGTTACCCAGCATGTGCATCCAATACTGCAGCATTATATTATAGTCTTTTAAATTTCTGTGACATCAATTGTGATATCTTCTTTCATATCTGAATTTAGTTATTGGATTTTTCCTTCTTTTTTTTTTCTTAGTTTATCATGCGAAGAGTCTGTCGATTTTGCTGATCTTTAAAGAACAGTTAGTGCCACCAATTTTTCTGTATTATTTTCCTCTTCGGTAGCTCTGCTTCAGCCTGTGTTATTTTCTTTCTTCTGGATGTATATTTTTCTTACTGGGTTATAAAGTTAGGATTTTAATTTGATATCTTTCTCTTTCAAAATGGAAGTTTACAATGTAACCTTCTGTCACAGGCTGCCTTTCACTACACTCCCTACATTGTGGTCCACTGTACTTTTTTCAAAATGTATTTATTTAATGTATGCATGTGTGTGTGTGTGTGTGTGTGTGTGTGTTAGTATTATGTGTGTACTGCACTCACAGAAGCCACAGAGAGTGTCGGATCCCCTAGAACTGGAGTTGCAGAAGGTTTTGAGCTGCCATGTGGATGTTGGGAATCGAACCTGGGTCCTCTGCAAGAACAACAGACAACTGTAGTGGCTAATCCATCTCTCCAGCCATATTTTCATTCAACTTCTCTCAAGACATTTTTTATTTTTCTTGTTAGCTATCCTATGACTTATTGGTTGTTTAAGAATGTGTTGTTTGCTGGGTGGGTCTCTGTGAGTTCAAGGTCATCCTGATCAGTATTGTGAGCTCCAGGCCAGGGCTACATTGTGAGACCATGTTTTAAAAAAATGTGTTACTTAATATCTACATATTTGTGGGTATTTCCATTTTCCTCCTAGGATTGATTACCAGTTTCATTTTTATTCTGACTAGCAAGGTTACTGCATGTGATTTTAATATTTCTAATTCTGTTGACTTGTTTTGCTTTGTGGCCTAATGCATGGCCTGTCCTGGAGAATACACATGTGTGTCTGTTACTTGAGTCCTACCGGTCAATAAGGTTGTTCAGGTGCCTGCTTCCTCCCATCGTCTTTCTGGTTGCTTCATTGTTATTGACAGTGGGATATTGAAGTCTTCTGCTAATGTGGTCGCTATCAATTTCTCTCTTCAATTCAGTCAATGTTTGCTTTGTATATTCAGGCGCTCGCTCAATGACTCCAGCCACATGGACTCAAAGTTCCTTCAATACACTCTGAGCATCCTTCCTCCCCAGGGTCCTCACTGTCTTTCTCCCTTTGTGTTGTACTCCCTGACCCTGGCTCTCAGTCATCCCCACACCACGTCCTCATGACCATGTTTTCTTCCCACACCCAAAGCGGGGTGTAGCCGCATGTTCCCATCACTTCTCACTCACCACATTCCTCAGTTTCCTTTCAGTTTGATTAATAATCAGACAATGCCACAATCTGTTTGGTAGGGCTATTTAGCCATTGTGTCTTTTACAACATTTTAGCCACATGAGGTCAAGGTGTCCTTGGCTTGGTACCAAGTGGCATTACCTCCACAAGCACCCAGTGAATAAATGAGTGAATGAGTCTTTATTCTTAGCAAGCTTTTGGGACATATGGTATTTTTATTTTTGCCACTGAAGAAGGTAAGCCTCAGAGACGTAAGACCACTTGCCCAGAGTAACAAGGCCAATGAGGAGCAGAGCTGAGACTTGAACTCAGGCATTGAAAGGGGCCCTGTAAGCAGCATGTATAGGTACTTACAAGCAAGAAGAGGGACCTCCAGCCCCACCTCTACAGCCTCTCTCCATTACCCATATTTAAATTCCCAGCACCCACGTGGAAGCTCACAACTGTCTGTAACTATAGTTCCAGGGGATATGACACATTCACACCAGTGCACAAAAAATAAAATAATAAACTATAAAAATAAGACAAAGAACCTGTAAACAGATGTACAGTATAAGGACAATGGCCTCAAATTTGTGACAATATACAAAATATCTTAAATAGAAGTAGAAATGTATAGTACAACATGGTGACAATATCCTTGATATGTATCAATATACAGAATATCCTAAAAAGAGGTAGAACACACATACAGTATGACAAATAAAATTTTACATCTGTATTAATATACAAAATATTTTAAACAGAAGTAAGAACACTACAGGAAGCGGGAGACCATGGTGGCTCGAGTGTGGTCCCTAATGAGGTTCCTCATCAAAGGAAATGTAGCTGGGGGAGCAGTTTACCTTGTCTATGACCAGGAGCTGCTGGGGCCCAGTGACAAGGGCGAGGCTCTCCTATGGAAGGCAGAGGAGGTGGTGCCACCAGCAATGTACCAGTTCAGCCAGTATGTGTGCCAGCAGACAGGTCTGGAGATGCCACAGCTTCCAGCCCCTCCAAAGATTAATTTTCCGAACTTCCATGACTCCTGGAACTCAGGCATCATCTCCGTCATGGCAGCTTTGTCCGTGGCCCCCACCAAGGCCCGAGAATACTCCAAGGAGGGCTGGGAGTATGTGAAAGAACACAGCAAGTAATGGATGCCACCTGCTCCAGCATTATGGGGGTAAAGACCAGGATGCAGTGCCACAGACTTGACCACAGTGGGCACCCTACACTCAAGGCAGCTTCCACTATTGCTGGTCCAATAAAATATTTGGGAAGGAAAAAAAAGTATACAAATTATCTCACATGAAAATAAAAAAAATTACAAAATTACTTTTGTACCATACTAGTGCAAATTATCTAGGGCTCATAGTTTGCCAACTTACTTTACAAACAGATAAAATTATCTACCTTAATATCCTATAATATCTATTCCCCTTCTTTCTTTTCCAAAAGAGATTCCCAAATCTAACTTTATTGATTTACCTCAATCTTAATACAACTTATAGTCAACTCCTAACAGATGATAATGATATAGTGGGTATTTATTCCACCTATGGCCTTGAGGTACCAGCCCCAAGGGTGTGGCCTCTTAGCTTGAGATCTGGGGAGCACATATGCTTGAACTCTTTCTCTGGGGTGCAGCAGACCAAGTCAGGTGGCATGAAGCAGCATTGAATCTGTCCGTAGCTTTCCAGGGACTCTGTGATTGAATTTGTCTTATCCTATATCAGTGAGACTGTTTCCCCATAGAATCCCTTAATAAATAAACCTTTTCTCAGCCGTCCATGGATTTCTCACTTTTGAGATAACAGTTGTTAATCTTTCTCTAAAAAATACAGCAAGCTCTTTTGTATTATCTTTCCATAAAGAGGAAATTTCCTTCTTAGTTAAAGGTACTACAATTTCCACTGGGTTCATTCCTATCAATTGACAAAGCCTTAATTTTTCTTTTAAAATCAAGTCAGAAATCTTTTGCACATATGTCTTTAATTTCTTACTTGAATTACATGGTAGACATATCCATTCCAATATAATATTTTCTCTCTCCATCAGGATTCCTGTAGGGGGATATCCTAGAGGGTATTATAACCAGAATGCAGTCAAGCTCTGGATTCACATGTGCCTTCTGTATTTTCTTTTCCTGCTAAAGTCAATTCTTTCTCAGCTTCAGCTGATAATTCTCTTACACTATTTAAATCCTTGTTCCTTCCAAGGTACTGGACAAATTTCCTAGTTCATCTCTAGTTATCCCAATAGTAGACTGTAAATTGGAACTGTTTCCTAACAATTTCTGAAAGTTATTAAGAGTCCCCAGTCAATATCTCCTGATTTGTACCTTTTGTAGTCTAACTATTTTTGTAGACTTATCTTATATCCTAAGTAATTTATAGAATCAGTCCTACCTCTGCAGCCTCTCTCCTTTGCCCATATTCCTTAACTCACCCATTCTCCAGGCTTTCTTACTTTGAACAGTCTGAGCATGTCAAGACCTTCACATGGGCTTGGCCTCCCACCTGGAGTGCCCTTCCCGACCATAACCACCCACCAAGCTCCCATCCCACCTCCGACATTCCACTGAGTGTCAGCTCCTCTGGGGAACCTCCTTGAATTTCTGGTTAGATGCAGCCAAGCTGGACCAACCTCTAGGACCAAAAGCCACATCATTCAAATTGCCAGCCTGGCAGTAGATGCATCACTATGCCTCCTGACACCGTATCCCACTCAGCATGAACTTCACCTCTGTCTGAAATATAGTTGTATGGTGCTTTGCTTTCTCACCATAGAATGTAAGCATGTGCTCATTTAAAGAGATCAAATAATAACTCCCTCGATCCTTTTTACCAGATAAAGGAACCAGGGTACTTTCTGCATAGTAGTCTCTCACCTGGTAAGTGTGCTGCTGGGTCTTTGCTTGCTTGGTCAACCAGCCCTGGTGGTCATGAGTCCACAGGAAGGCAGATGAGTCACCAGTAGCAGTCCTGTGCCTGAGCTGAACTCCTGGGGCTATGTCTGTGTGCCCTTGGGCAAAGTGCTTGACCCTCTGTTTCTTGGTACTATATGGAGCATGTGGGGCTTTGCATGGTGCATGGATCTTGCCTGTATCTGTTAGATGTCCTCAGAGCTGTTTTTCTTTGCCATCTTCAAGCAGGACAGCCTTGGCCCTGGGTGTCACGATAGATATTGACTTGTTGAGCATGCGTGGGAGAGGAACAGTCCATTCAGGAGAGTCAGATGCTGTGACCTTCCTTCACAGGCCTTTGTTTCTGCAGGTGTGTATGAGGCATGGAGAGAGGGAGAGGTGGAGGGAGAGAGGAAGGAAGAGGAAGAGGACGGAGAGTGGGAGGGAGGGGGAAGAGGGAGAGAGGGAGGGAGGGAAGTGATTAATGGAGATGAAGTTTTCGGTGACAGTAATGGAGAAGAACCATGGCCCAAACCAAACACATTGGGAAACCATCATGGCTGCTCTCCCTGAGGCTTGGTTCCATCCCGATCCCCCATCCAAGACCAAGAAGAGGAGATGGCTTATGCATCTGCTCTTTTTCCTTCATAAGGGAAGGTGAGTCAGGAATGAGGCAAATGAGAGGTACCTGCAGGGGCAGTGAGTGGTTGACCATCCCAAGTCCCACCCCATGACATTGGCCAAGTGGCCGAGAGGCTTTGGGGAGCATCTTCCACAGCTTCTCTTTCTTCCTGCCCCCTCACCCTCCACCTCAGCTTGTTGTGTGGCCACAGATGGATGCTGGATGACTTCAGGTTTCTGTTCATCTAGTGAGTGATGAATGCAGATGGTAGCCTCATCTTGTGTGTGTGTGTGTGTGTGTGTGTGTGTTATGTGTGTGTATGTGTGTGTGGTGTGTATGTGTATGTGGTGTGTGTGGTGTGTGGTGTGTGTGG
>PVIH01010057.1:0-10471 GCA_004025045.1 Sigmodon hispidus
CAGGGATGGAAAAAAAATTCAGAGGGAAAGATGAACACAAAGAAAATATAGGTGTAGCAATCTTATTTGTATTTCTTCCCTTGATAAGCCATGCTTATCATTCTTATCCTCTGTATAGTTATTGTTAACTCTTCCACATTTTAAATTCTTTTTACTGTGTTTTTTTTTGATAAATACAAAATAAAGAAGGAAAAAAAAACAATATGAGTAAAACACAAAAATAAAAGAAAAAAAAAAGAATGCTATTAAAATGTTTCTATTTGTTTTAAAACTTCCTTGAGTTCTCTAATTGAAATGTAACTTTTTATTTTCTCACTTTATAGTCTTTATTTTTTTCTTAAAATTTGCACCCTCCTGTGCCTAGGAAACTCTCTTCCAGATTTATATTTATGATCTAAATTTTTATGACTAGAAGAAAATAAGATATGAGATCACACTTTACACTTTTACAAAAATAATTCAGGAATATAGAGATGGGTCAGAGGGTAAGTTAGTTTGTGGGCAAGCCTGGGGACAGGACAACTCTTATGCTTCAAAATGCGATCAAATGCTGCTTAGACATGGCCACCACTGTGAAATTCTAGTAGGCAGAGACAGAAGAGTCCCTGGAGCTAGGTAGGTAGTGAGATTATTCCTATCTGTAAGATCAAAGTTCAACACAGAATCTCTATCTCAGAGTTAGGTATAACATGAATAAGGAAGACTTTTGACTTTAACTTTAGGCCTTCACATACATGTACATACTTTTGTATTTTTAAAGATAACACTGTGAATGAACATAAAGTGAGCACATCATTGCAAGTATATTGACTAAGTTCAGATAAACTAAGAAAACCACTCCCATTTTATTATTCTTTTTGTCCAAATTACATATAGTAGTAGCAATTTATAGAATTTAATCAACAAAAATGTTAAATATCTTTAATGTGTAAATGTTATCAAAATAAGTAATCTTGGCAGTTTCAAAACAACAATAATGTTGACTAACATCTCATCCAATACCTAATTGTTACAGAGTGTTATTTTATGGTGTGTTTCATTTCTTTATGGAATGGAACATTTGCTTTAATAATTTAAAGATATGTTGCATTCTTTAATGTTGCATTTGCTTATCTATGCAAAGCTGTTTTACTTTGCCAGTCTAAAACACCTGATTGATTTAGTAAAGAATTGAACAGATGATAGCAAGACAGAAAAAAAAAATAGGTGGGCTGGCAGGCAGAGATAATAAATAGGAGGAGAAATCTTGGAAAAGGAGAGATCTAGAAGAAGGATTCCAGTTGACAACTACAACCACAAAGATAGTCAAAGAATAAGAAAGAAAGAAAAAATATACAGAAATGGAAAAAGATGAAAAGCCCAGAGTCAAAGGGTAGACAGGATAATTTAAGTTAAGATAAGCTAGATAGAACCAACCCAAGCTCATTTGTAAGTAATTAATAATAAGCCTCCATGTGTGATTTATTTGGGATCTAGGTAATGGGCCCCCAAAATAGTGAAATGTAGAGCCAAAGAGTTAAAAAACAAAACCAAACAAACAAAAAACCCACCTGTCTATAAGGACACCAAAGTTTAATGCAACAAAAGCTTTAAACTAAAACATAAAATTGTATTTATGTATCTGAAATATGTAAACAAGAAGTCATTTAGATTTGTTTTTACATTTCAGCAGAAATTACACTTGTCAATTACTATCAAGAATGATTCAGAAAATTCAAATGCTTTTAATTTAATTTTTAATGAAACCACAACTGATTATCCCACAGAACTAAAGCCCAAAGACCAAAACAAATCTACAGATTCAATGTACTTCCCTTCAAAATCCCAACACAATTTTTTGAAAGAAAAATACTCAATTTCATTTGAAATAACAGGAAAGCCAGGATTGCCAAAGAAATTTTGCTCAACAAAAGAACCTCAGGAGACATCACCATCCCCAACTTAAAGTTATACTATAGAGCTACAGTAATAAAAACAACCACTAGTGAAGGTGTTGCCTAGTCTTGACTTTCTCTATAATTAAATGAATAGTCACCCGAAGGGTCATCACAGAATGTACATGCAACAGTGATTAGAAGTAGAGACAGGGATACATGGCTGAGCACTGGGATGAGAGCTAAAGAGGAGAATCTATATGAGTATGCGGATAGGGATTATGAGGAAAGTTTCCATGGTGATAGCTGGCTGGAGCTCTGGGGAGCTCACTGAATCAAAAACAGACACCGGGGATCCTTCAAGAACTATGACCTTCAAGGATAAGCAACTGTCCACTAACATGGCAGTATGTGGAGCCTGGAGGGGTGGGATTGGACTTGCATTTTGGAGCCCATGTCCTCCAGAGAAATACTTAACCCAGTCTTGATATTAGGATGAGGAAATAGCCCTTGCCTGGAGTGTATGCTGAACTGATCCACCTTGGGCCTTCTTGCCCTTTTGGAGAATGGGAGGATGGGGGGATATGAGGCTGAAAGCTGACCTGGATGGGTTGGGTGGGATTGGGAGGGGGAGCTAGGAGATACATGAATAAAAAAGTCTTTATTTTATAAATAAATAAAAATTTAAGAGTGCAATTTTTATTCTTTAGAACTTATCAGCGTGTGTGTGTGTGTGTGTGTGTGTGTGTGTGTGTGTGTGTATAAGAGAATAGGAGAGAGAGAGGGAGAGAGAGAGAGAGAGAGAGAGAGAGAGAGAGAGAGAGAGAGAGAGAGAAATGTTGTTAAATTAACGATACATAACCTTGCAGTTTATTTCTGGAGCAGCAGTTGATTGTACCCCTCGAGTGTAGAACCATTTGTACAAACTGTCACTCTCATTTCATGGGTGACAGATTGTGCTGAATGGGGAACTGATTCACCTGTAATTACACCACTTTTGAGTATTGAACTAAGAGCAAAAAGTATATTTCCTAAAAATTTCTCAATTTTGAAATTGCACATGCTTCTTTACACAGTTTCTCATCTTTATTCATCTCTCAGCTGAGAACCTGATGAACCTGATGGAATGTGATCCCTGAAATCTTCTCTTATTTGCATGTGTGGAAAATGCTCATGATTCTGCATGGATATCTAATGAGTCTCAGACACCAGCACTTTCTTGAACTGTTTAACTACTGCCTTCTTTTTTCTGTTTTTTTCTTTTTGTTTGTTTGTTTTTTAATAAATGTTGTCTTAGAATTAGCATCTACACAATGGAGTACTACTCAGCAGTAAGAAAAAATGATATCCCAAAATTTGCAGGCAAATGGATGGATTTGTAGAATATCCTCCTGAACAAAGTACCTCAAACCCAGAATGATAAGCAGGGGATGTACTCACTCATTAGTAGACTCTAAACAAAAAAAAGCAAAAAGCAAAGCATGTCCAAGCTGTAAACCACAACCCCTGAACAGCATTGGATCTGAAACACCTGGGAGTGGCACCTTGGATCCCACTCCCTCTACAGGAACACCTGACTCAGTCTTGATGTTGGGGTGAGGAAACTGGATCTGCCAGGAGTGGATGCTGAACTGAGCAATATTGGGACCTTGGGACCTCCTGCCCATGCTGGGGAGGAAATGGGGAGATGTGGAGAAAAGAGAATGACTGGAGGGGGTGGAAGGGGGATGGGACCTTCAATAAGGATATACACGGATAGAAAATGTGACTTTATTCTTAATAAAAAAAGAAAGGAAAAAAATAAACATACTATGCTGTTTGTTTAAAAAAAAAAAAGAATTAGGCTCAGGGTTATGGACAGAGGAATTTTAGAACCTGGTTCCAAAATCCAGTCGTTGAGAGATCCTTTTGCATATATTTTCAATGTCCATTTCCTCCTATGTTTAATAGGAGGCATTTGACTTACCCAGTGTGCATTTATTAAAGCCTTTATTTGCAGTGTCTTTGCTATGGACAAGTTTAAAGAAGTTTAGGAAAGGTTTTTTTTTTTTCTATCTCAATCAATCACACACACACACACACACACACAGAGAGAGAGAGAGAGAGAGAGAGAGAGAGAGAGAGAGAGAGAGAGAGAGAGAGGTGGATAGAAATAGAGAGTGACTAGGAGTGAAATTCATTCCTGCTCTCATTCGTAAATCAAATCTGTTGAATTTTCAATGGATAGCCAGCTTTTGGATGGAGAATAGACAGGAGTTAATAATAAAGCTCATAAATATTAAAAAGGATGTTCTTCCTCTAGAGAGAGTGGAGCTGATTCGTCTGATTCCGGTTGCCAAGAAACAAAGTTTAGGTCATTTAAATTAAGTTTAGTGATCTGACAAGTGTCAATGTTACAGGGGAAAGTCCCCTTCCTGGTAATAAGAAATCGTTCACTTAAAACATTAATGAATTATAAATGTAGCCTTCTTTGTACACTGTGGCAAATATTTTCAGTTTATAATTAAGATTCTTTTCTACCACCTCACAAACTCTCATTCACATTGTAGGTTCCAAATCATGACACTTTCTTCCTGACAGGACAATCCAAGAAGGCTTTACTGAAGGAAATGCCCTTTCCTTCTAACATGCCAAGGCTTTTCATCTTCATCCTGGGCTTTTTGGCCATGTAAAATACAAGGAGAAAACTGGGAGCATTTCCAGAGGGGGAAGGAGCTTCCTGGAGAACTCTATTGCCTTCTTTTGTTAGAGTATACTTCTTTTCCAATGCAGTCAGCTAAGGTCATCCAGACGACACTTCATTCAGGAGGTTGCAATGTTAGCAGGAAGTTAAGTATTGTGTGGGGCAAGTTTTGGCCCTTTAAAAAGAAAGTCTGTACATAGAACAACTACAAGGAATTGTAAAGTCATACCACTTTTATGTGAATGGCATATGTAAACAGTCTGAACTTGTATCTTAATTAAATTAAGCACAATTGTTATATGCTTTGTAAGTAGCTACAAATTAAGAGAGACAGGTACTCAGATGTTGATTCAGTGACTAAATATTTCTTGAATACTCACCATATGTAAGCCACAATTCCAAGCATGGTATCACCATGAACACTGTATGGGTAGCTCTTAGACTGAGGTCATTCATTACACGGAACAGGCAACTGCGGCAGAAGGGGATAGGTTTGGTCCAGGACGATATGAAATAAGTTTTACAACAGATATTTTACACATTGAAATATAGATGAGATTTGTAGAGAAAGTGAAAATTTTTTACCTACTGCCAATTAAAAATTGAGACATAAAACTGACAGAATTTAAAATTTTTTTCATTATATATACTCATTTCATATAGTATTGTGTTATGTAAAGACATCTTTATGCAAATATATAATGTAAATCAAATCTATTTTGTTGTTTGTACCCAGGCCCACCTGATCTCTGCTTATTTAGTCACATTTGTTCCTTAGATAGTTTGGGTTTAGTAACATATATAAATATGTATATATACATATACATACATATAGGTATATGATTTTATGTATCTAAAGAAAAAAACAACCATAAAAAAGAGAAAACATTTCATACTTGTATTTTGAAACTGGTTTAATTGATTTGGTATTATTATCTTTACTTAGGAACATTTCCTTTTTATTGTATGCATTCTTTAAGTGGTTATGTATCCACATGTACATGTTTATATTTAGATGTATATACATAATACAGTCTTTGAATATATATTTGTGTGTATGTGTGTAAAAGACACTGGTAACCTTGTTTTATTTGTGTGTACTTCTATCTGCACACCAGAAGAAGTCATCTGATCCCATGAGACTAGTGTTCTAGATGGTTGTGAGCCACCACATGGGTGCTAGGAATT
Source organism: Sigmodon hispidus (assembly GCA_004025045.1). Classification (NCBI taxonomy): domain Eukaryota; kingdom Metazoa; phylum Chordata; class Mammalia; order Rodentia; family Cricetidae; genus Sigmodon; species Sigmodon hispidus. The sequence continues at coordinate 5,746 of PVIH01010057.1, forward strand.
GAACTCAGAACATCTGAAAGAGCATCCATTGCTCTTAACAAATAAGCCATCTCTCCAGAAACCCTGGGGTCAGCTTCATTTTAACTTATCTATATAAGTAAATTTCAACTGGAATAAATGTGCTAATAACTTAGGAGCACTAAATAAAAAAAGAAAAGGCAAAGTGCCCAAGGTAATGAACGATGTGTATATATGACAATTGAACATGTGTTCATCAGACCAGAGTTGAGAGTTCACAGTCATTAGTAATCTTGGATCACCAATCCAAGTGTGCTAAATTAGCTATGGATATAATTGTATTAGTAAGCAAAGAGGAAGTGGTCAGGGAAAGCAGAAGATACCATAAAGGTGTTTCTATTTTCTTTTAGTTCATATTATTTTATTGTTATTATTTAGTGCTTTTTTTCTTTTTCTTTTTTATTATGTATAAAGTCTCATATTTTTAACCAATTATCCTCTTGTTCAAATGCCCTTGTTCAAACTCCCAGCCCTCCCAGTGACATTCTCTCCTCTACATCTCCTTATCTCCTCTCCAGCAAGGGCAGGAGGTCCCAAGGTCCTAAGTTGGTTTAGTTCAGCATCCACTCCAGGCAGATCTGCCTAACTCACCTCAACATCAAGCCTGAGTCAGGTGTTCCTCTGGAGGGAATGGGCTCCAATGCGCCAGTCCAGGGTGCTTCAGGTCTCATACTGTTCAGTGGTTGTGGTTTACACTTGGGAATGCTTTGCTTTTTGTTTAAAGTCCACTAAAGAGTCAGTAAATCCCCTGTTTATTTTTCTGGGTTTCTGATACCTTGTTCAGGTGGATATTATCCAAATCCATCTATTTCCACAAGCCAGCAAATTTTAGCATATCATTTTTTCTTTTTGCTGAGCAGTACTCCATTGTGTAGTTGTACCACAGTTTGTTAATCCATTCTTCAATTGAAGGGCATCTACAATAGTTGCAGGTTCTTCCTATTACAAATAATGCTACTATGAACTTAGTTGAGCTAATTTCTTTGGAGTGCTACTGTTTGTCTTTAGGGTATACACCCAGAAGTGGAATTGCTGGATCATTGGAGAGATTGATTCCCAGTTTTCTGAGAAACTGCCATACAGCATTCCAGAGTGGCTGAACAAGCTTACACTCCCACCAACATTGGAGGAGTGTTCCCCTTGCTCCAAAACCTCTCCAGCATATGCTGTAATCTGTGTCTTTTATTTTAGCCAATCTGACAGGTATAAGGTGGTATCTCAAAGTTGTTTTGATTTGCATATCTCTGATGGCTAAAGATGAGGAGGACTTTTTCAAGTGCCTTTCAGCCATTTGTAATTGTTCTGCTGAGAAGTCCCTTTTTAGTTCTGAACCCTATTTTTTGATTGGGTTATTCAAGGTTTTGGGCTCTAGATTCTTGAGTTCCTTATTTTACAGATCAATCCTCTATCACTTATAGGGTTGGTAAAAATATTTTCCCATTCTGTAGGCTGCCATTTTGTCCTATTGACAGTGTCCTTGGCTTTACAGAAGATTCTCTATTTCAAGAGGTCTCACTTATTGATTGTTGATCTTAGTGTCTGTGCCACTGGTGTTATATTTAGGAAGTGGTTGCCTTTGCCAATTCGAAGAAGTGTATTTCCCACTTTCTTTTCTATCAAGTTCAGAGTGGCTGAGTTTATGTTGACGTCTTTGATCCACTTGGATATGAGTTTTGTGCAGAGTCACAGGCTTGGATCTATTTGCAATTTTCTGCACACTACCATCAAGCTATGCCAACACCATTTGTTAAAGATACTATCTTTTTTCCATTGAATATTTTGGGCCTCTTTGTTGAAGATCAGGTGTTCACAGGTTTTTGGGTTAATGTCTGGATCCTCAGTTCTATTCCATTGATCCACAAGTCTTTTTTTGTCAGTACCAGGCTGTTTTTATTACTGTAGCTCTATAGTATAACTTGAAGTCAGGGATGAGGATGCCTCCTGAGGTTCTTTTGTTGAGCAAAATTGTTTTGGCAATTCTGGATATTCTGTTATTCCAAATGAAATTGAGTATTGTTCTTTCAAGTTCCATAAAATATTGTGTTGGAATTTTGATTGGCAGTGCATTGAATCTGTAGATTGCTTTTGGTAGAAGTGCCATTTTTACTATTTTGATCCTACCTATCCAGAAACATGGGAGAGCTTTCCATTTTCTGATCCTCTTCAATTTCTTTCTTCAGTGATTTAAAATTTTTATCAAATAGATCTGTTACTTCTTTGGTTATAGTTACTTCAAGGTACTTAATGCTATCTAAAGCTATTATAAAGGGTGATATTTCCTTAATTTCTTTTTCAGCCCTTTTAACTTTAGTGTATAGGAGGGTTACTGATATCTTTGAGTTAATCTTGTATCCTGCTACATTGCTGAAGGTGTTTATCAGCTGTAGTAGTTCCTTGGTAGAATTTTGTGGGTTGCTTATGTATGCAATCATATCATCTCCAAATAGAGATAGTTTCACTTCTTCTTTCCCAATTTATATCCACGTAATCTCCTTTCCTTCTCTTATTGCTTTAGCTAACACTTTGAGAACTATATTGAATAAATAAGGGGAGAGAGGACATCCTTGTCTAGTTCCTGATTTTAGTGGGATTGCTCTAAGTTTTTCTCCATTAAGTTTAATGTTGGCTGTTGGCTTCTTGTAGATTGCTTTTATTATACTGAGATATTTTTCCTGTATTCCTGATTCCTTCAGAGCATTTATCATAAAGGACTGTTGGATTTTGTCAAAGGTTTTTTCCACATCTAAGGATATGATAATGTGATTTTGTTTCTTTAGTTTGTTTATATGATGGATGACATTAATGGCTTTTCATATCTTGAACCAACCCAGCATTTCTGGGATGAAACCTTGTTGGTCATGGTGGACGGTATTTTTTATATATTGTTGTATATGGTTTGCCAAAATTTTGTTGAAAATTTTAGCATCAATATTCTTTGAGTGGTTTGGGCATTAGGGTAATTTTGGCCTCATCAAAAGAATTAGGCAATATTCCTTCAGTTTCTACTGTGTGAAATACTTTGAGGAGTAATGGTGGTAATTCTTCTTTGAATGTCTCATAGAATTCTGCACTGAAATCATCTGGACCTGACTTTTTTTGCAGGGGGAGGCTTTTAATGTTAACTTCAATTTCCTTAAGTGTTATAGGTCTGTTTAGGAAATTAATCTGTTCTTCATTTAATTTTGGTAAATGGTACCCGTCCAAAAAGCTATCCATTTCTTCTAGGTTTTCCATTTCTGTGGAATATAGATTTTCCAAGTAGGATCTGATAATTTTCTGGATTTCCTGGGGGTCTGTTGTTATGTCCCCCTTTTCATTTCTGATTTTGTCGATTTGGACACTCTCTGTCTGCTTTTTGATTAGTTTGGATAAGAGCTTATCTATCTTGTTGACTTTCTCAAAGAATCAACTCTCTGATTCATTGATTCTTTGTATTGTTCTTTTTGTTTTAATTGTATTGTTTTCAGCTCTAAGTTTGATTATTTCCTGCTGTCTACTCCTTCTAGGTGAGTATGCTTCTATTTGTTCTAAGGCTTTCAGCTGAGCTGTTAGTTCTCTAGTGTGGGATTTCTCTAGTTTTTTCATATAGGCATCTAGTGCTAAGAATTTTCCTCTTAAGATCACTTTCATTGTGTCCCACAAGTTTGGGTACGTTGTAGATTCATTTTCATTAAGTTCTAGGAAGACTTTGATTTCCTTCTTAATTTCTTCCTTGACCCAGAGGTGGTTCAGTTGATGTTTAGTTTCCATGAGTTGTTAGGCTTTCTGTGATTTTTGTTGTTGAACTCTAACTTTAAGCCCATATGGTTCGATATGGTACAAGGGATTATTTCCATTTTTTCTATCTGTTGATATTTGCTTTATGACCAATTATGTGGTCAATTTTGAAGAAAGTTCCATGAGGAACTGAGAAATATGCATATTCCTTTGCATTTGGGTGGAAGATTCTGATTATATCTATTAAATCCATTTGCATCATAACCGCAGTTAGACTCCTTAGTTCTCTGTTGAGTCTCTCTCTGGTTGACCTATCCAGGGTTGAAAGTTTGGTATTGAAGTCTCCCACTTATGGTGTGAGAATTGATATGGGATTTGAGCTTCAGCAGTGTTTCTTTTACATTGGTAGGTGCCCTCATATTAGGGGCATAAATATTCAGTATTGAAATCTCCTCTTGACCAATTTTTCCTGTGATGAATAAGTAATGACCAACTTGGTCCCTTTTAATTGCTTTTAGCTTTAAGTCTACTTCGATAGATATTAGGATGATAAGCAGAGCTTGTTTCTTAGTACCATTTAATTGGAAAATCTTTTCCCAACCCTTTACTCTGAGCCTGTGTCTGTCCTTTTCATTGAGTTGTGTTTCTTGTATGCAGCAGAAGGATGGCTTCTGTTTTTGTATCCATGTTGTTAGTGTGTGTCTTTTTATAGGTGAGTTGAGTCCATTGATAATAAGGGATATATTAGAGACCACTGATTATTTCCTGCAACTTTTGGTGGTAGTTTGAATGTATTTCCTTTCTCTGGGCTATTCTTCTTTGGGATTATTGATTGTTTGTGTTTTTGTGGGTGTATCTGTGTTCCTTAGCTTGGAGTTTTTCCTCTAATGCTTTCTGGAGGGCCATATTGGCAGATAGTTATTGTTTCAGTCTGAATCTGTCATGAAATATCTTGTTTACTCCATCTATGGTCATTGATAATCTTTTTTTT
>PVIH01010057.1:10571-29406 GCA_004025045.1 Sigmodon hispidus
ACACATATATTTTCTTTGTGTTCAGCTTTCCCTCTGAATTTTTTTTTCCATCCCTGTATATCCTTATTCAAGGTCTCTTCCCCCTCCCACCACATCTGATCATTTTTCTTCTCTGCAACTCCCCATCCACTCCCTTGGCAGGGAGCAGACAGTCCTATGGTCACACTGGCCCAACAATGCTTGGATCAGTCTTCACTCCTGGCCAAATCCAGTTTTGTCCCCCTTCCCTCAAGAGTGAGTCAGGTGTTCTTATAGATGGACTGGGGTTTGAAGGGTCAGTCCAGGGTGTTTCTGATCCCAAGCTATTCAGTGGTTGTGGTTTGCTGCTTGGGCATGTTTGGCTTTTTTTTCTTGTTTGTTTGTTTAGAGACCACTAGTGAGTGCGTACATAATCTTGCAGAGTATAGTATTCTAGGTTGGCAGCCATGCTCTTTTAGTGACTGTATAACTTCTGAGCACTTCTAGTTTTCATCATTTCCATTGAATAGTGAGGTGTTATTCTGATGTGTCTGCCTTTGACTGATATATCTATTTCAACTACTGAGTCTTCCACTTCATAGTTTCTCTCTTCCATCTCTTGGATTCTGTTGGGTATGCTTGTGTCTGTATTTACAGCTCTTTTCTTCAAGTTTTCTATTTTCATCTTTTCCTCACATCATGCCTTGTTTATTGCTTCTATTTCAGTTTTTACTTCCTGAAATGTTTCCTTAATTTTTTGGTTTGCCTTTTCTTGGTTTTCTTTCAAGGATTTGTTAATCTCTTCCAATTTTTTGTTAGTATTTTTTTCTATTTCTTTAAGGGAATTTTTTTATATCTTCTTTGAAGGCTTCAGTGATCTTCATAAAGGTGTTTTTGGTCTTGCTTCCTTCTGCTTCCTCTTCATTGCTTTATTCAGGTCTTGTAGTTGTAGAACTACCACTTCCTTCTGGAGTTGCCTTGTTGTTCTTTATATTACTACATGTATTTTTGCACTCGTGTCTGCCCATGGCTTCTGTGGTTCACAATTAGGTGGCTCCTAGTCATTTGTGGCAAGAGGGCTTATGTGTCTCCTGTCTCCTCTGAGCAAAGGGTCTGCTTGATCTCAGACTCTGCTCTGGGCAGGGGTCTGTATTTCAAGTCCTCAGTCCTTCTCTGATGACACACTTTTCCCTTGGGGTGGTGCCGACCATGCAATGTCCCCTCTTTTAGGTGTGGCTGGAGGAGCAGGGAATCAGGCACTGGGGCCTGCTGACCTCACCTCACCTCTGGGCAGTGGCTGAGTCTGAATTTCAGGGTCCTCAGTCCTTCTCTGCTGATGCAGTTGGAGGCGGGGCTGGCCGTGCAAGGTCCCCTCTTTTAGGACCAGCTGGAGGAGCTCCTCACAACCAAACCCTTGTCCTGTTTGCTAAGGAGTGTCTGGCTTCAAGCACCACAGACCGATCCTGGTCCCAGAACACAACTTTCTCGGGCCCATAGTGTTGTCTTGTAGGAGTATTATGTCTAAATTTGCCAAAAGACAATTATAGAATAAGTGTCAGAAATTGTTATTAATGATGTAAAGAACAATAAATTAAAAAATAATGTGGAGGATAATGAGAGGATTTATTGATAAAAAAAATTGTGTATAAGACCAAGTGTCACATTTATATTCAGCTATCAATTTTACTGAAATGGAGGGTCATCTGGGAAGAAGATGACCAGATGGGCCTGTTATCATTTCTCTGGGGCACCTTCTAAGTTGATCATTGAGACAGGAATGTCCAGGCCATTGTTATTGGTGCCATCTCTGGCCAAGTTGTCAGGAGCTGTGTCAGAAAGGTAACAAAGAAGTCTAGAGTAAAAAAGTCACATGTGCCATTTCTCCACACTGTTTGCTGCAGTTCTTGCTCACAGGCTACCACCCCAAGCTAGTGCTAGAACTTCCTCTGATAATGACTACAACCTGTAAGGTGAGATAAACACACACTTTCCCTAGTTGCTTTCAGTTATGATGTTTATCAGAGCCACAGAGCAAATGACGATGCCAAGTGAAGAAAGTCAAGGCAGAGAAAAAGCCTCAGTATCTCTTCCCTTGTTTCCTCAGTTCTAAAATAGCAATGACTGTAGATTCTGAGAAATCAAGGGTAAGAAATCCACTTTGGAAAGCCAAGACCATTCAGTAAGAGTAGTGATTTTATCACTGTCATTTTTATTTAAAGCATAAAAGTGTTGAATTAATTATCTCAAATACCTTCAGGCTGACTAAAGGAATGTTTGCATTTAATCTTCAAATAATATGCATAGTTACATCAAAGTAAATTTAAGTATATAATTCTTATATCTATTCATATTTTACCTAACTAAAGTAAAAATATTTCCTTTACAGTGATTTTAAAAACTAATTTTAAACAAAAAAAGAAAAGATCAGGCATTATTTAGGCAGTATTCCAATTCATCTCTTTAAATAGAAATTAATTATAGTGATAGAATTTTAGGGTTATTTTACTATAATGCAGAATTTTTTTCTTATTTATTTAAGCGAATTTGTCATTTTTCTTAAAATGCTCTCTAGTTAGATGTCTCAGTGTCTTTTGATCTAATCATAACAATATTAAGATTTTTAGCAAACTTAGATAGTGCTAGTAATACCAGGTTCTCTATGTTTTATAAATACCAATTATTGTATCTTTTGGAAAATGTCAGAATTCCCTTATTTTGTAAAAATTAATGACAAAAGTATTATGAATCTTATTAAAGAAGCTTTAATTGTCTTACACACACCTGAACTGTGAGACTCACTTGGATAATAATCACCTTAGTATTTCATTTAGAATAATTTTATTTTTGAGCAATTCAATAAAGCTTTTTCAATTGTCTTTTATTTTTAATTTTGTAATGTTCCCTAGGTATTTTGCTCTGTATGAGTATTTTTTTATTCATTCTGAGTAGAGAAAAATGGGAAAACTTTGTTCTCTGGTCTTACGTGGATCATAGTGACCTTTACTTGATTATACAATTTCTCATGGCTTCTTATTTATTATTTTTCTTATTTTTAAAAGTTTTATTTATTTTTGAGAGATTCTCAAGTAGTCCAGGAAGCCCTCAAACTGGCTATGGAGACAAGGATGATGACTTTGAAATTATAAATTTTCTTCTGCCCTAGTGAATGCTGGGATTAGAGGTGTATACTACTATTTTTATCTTGTGCAGTGCTGGGTATTGAACTCAAAGATATATCCCTACTAGACAACCACTCTATCAACTGAAGTGCACTCTCAGTCATGTCAATATGATTTTTCTTTTAGCAGTTTTTTCTGTTTATCTGGCTTTTATTCATAGCCCCTATTGGTATGTTTTCACTAAAGAGACAATGTCAAGTTATTATTGTAAATTAATTCACCCACACTACTAGGCTTCTCAGGATCTTCATGCTTCAGTTTGATTACCCAAAAGCAGCCTGGAAGGCTATATGACTTTGTCTGATTACTCACTTAAGGCATATTCTTAGCACCTCAAAGAATGATTGGCAGGTGTCAACTATTTGTTCTCAATATTATTACTAAGTGAAATTCTGAAAGATGGTATTACATATGTAGAGATTTTTTAATGTTAGCATTATATAGATGATATTGATAAATACAGAAGACAGATCAGCTACTGAGTGAAGCAAAGGAAAGTTCACATCAGCTTTCAGAAACTTCTAAAAGCATATTAAATAGCTATATTAATATATATATAGGCTATCCATATGCTATTCTCATTCAAAATTATATATCTGTGGCTGGATATAAAATTCCTATAGAAGTATGAGCAGAGTGCAAGAGCAAAAATACTAGAAAGACATCTCTACAATACCTTAGAACAAGGAGAGTCTCAGCAACATAATTTTAGTAGAATGTATGTATTACACGCACACACACACACACACACACACACAAAGAGAGAGAGAGAGAGAGAGAGAGAGAGAGAGAGAGAATAAGAAGTGATAAGAGGAGCATGGATGAGATTAAAGTGAGGAAATGAAAATGGAAGGAGAAGTTAATGTAATTTCATTTACTTAGAGCTATCAGTACCTCAGGTACTGTCTTGTCTGTTATTTTACTGTCTGGTATCTAGGAAATAAATAAAATCTGTATTTGAATGACAGGTATTATCAATTGTCTATGTTTGAGAGTCCTTTCTACAACCTCTACTAAGGGAATTTCTGTTCTTTTTCAAATAAAATCATTCACAGGGTCCCAAAAGTTAAGACACATTTAAACAACAGAGGTGCATTTGAACTAAAAGCTGAAAATCCTGAGTCCTGAAAATGTACTCAGTTTTCACCTCCACTTTAGCTTCTCAGAGAATGTGATTTGTAAACAACAATTCAGCTCTTTTTTTGTCACAAAGAAATGGCCTAGAGAACTCTCAAGGCTTATTCAGAAGTCAAAAATTATATGAGTATGGCCAGGATAAAAACAAGGTCTATGTAAACATGTGAACCCGGGTGCCCTTTGAAAACCCAGTGTCCTACTTAGAATAAAACTCCACTGGTACAAAAATAACTAGCTCCAATCATCTTTCACCTGATCTTAACAAAGGTATTCCAACAGTTGAGAAAAGGTTTCCCTTCAAGTATCAAACTATGCATGTTACCCCATTTATTTGTTATTTTTGTTTTGTAGTAGAGAAAAAAGAATGCACAAGATAGAAGAAAAGATACATGAATATAAAGAATGATATACACACTATGTAAATATAGTCTTATCTTTGTGAAAAACTTCTTTAAACAAGGTAAAGATTTTATACTATGATAATGTGAGAAAGTGGTTGAAGTCAGATTTTACTCTAGTGTGTGTGTGCCACAACCTCTTTCACACTAGCATGTGTCTTTATTGTAACAAGTGTGGGACATAAACTGAATTATACAAACCTCTCTGACTTTGGTAGTCTATATGATTATAGGAAAGAAGAAAATATTGGTAGTACAATAAGAGAAGGAGAGCTAGAAGACAGTTTGAGATCTTTATAGGGTTTTATCTCAGTCATAAGTGAAATGGAAAGTTTATTCTATAATTTAAAAATTACAGATAATGATTTGGTACTGATCAATATTCTCAGATGTGTGAATTATGTATGGATAGAGTAGTAGTAGAAGAAAACGTGGTCCACTCTCAAATTCCTTTTGCTTGTTTGCATAGGAGGCAGGGGAACAGAATTGAATCATTTGGCCTTTTTAGCCCTAACTTTAAGAAGCATTCAAAAAGGGCGGCTGCAAAAAAATGTTAAGTAATTAAAAATAAACAACCCAGTAGAGATGAAAAGAAAATATCAGAGGCAATGGAAAAATTTCCATTGAGAGCAATCAAATAAATGACCAGTTATCAAAGGCCAGGAAGACGATGGGCCTTCCTCCTGATTAAGAAACAAGGGATTAGTACTGAAAAGTTAATGTGAAGATTACATGGCAAATTTCCCTGGCATTTCTAAGGATGAATATTCACAGAGAAGAATAGCCTGGATTCTCAGTTTACCCCAAATATACTGTATAGCCATCACTGCGTTGACTCTAACATGTTGTCACTGAGATCTCAGATTACGAAATTTGGTAGCCTTGAGATGTGCCTAAGTTATTAGAACAAGAAAAAGAAAACACAGACATCTGTGTCTTCCTCATGGTTTTATGGAGTTTATAATTTTTAGTTTGCTCAGATGTAAACAGAAAAAGAGATCCACTCACAGGCTTGTTATGAGAATTAAATGGACTGTGCATCTGAAGAACCCAATGGTAACAAACACTTAAAAGCAGCTACTGTTCTGATAACATTACTTAGTATATGTCTTTTATTTTACCTATGAGGCAGTAAACTTTCTGGAGGTGGAGGAACTAGATTAAGTTCATACATTGGACTCATAAATTGTTCTACCAGCCTACCAGTAGGACTCTTTCATTTGTGGCTAATGTCATAAAGGTCTATATTTAGATTTCTGAATTAAGAGCTAAAAGGTGTGCCCAATCCACAATAAAGTTCAGGACCTAGATTGTAGCCTTTCTAGGAATGACTACACGGTAACACTTCCTATTTAGGAAAGTGGTTCTAGCAGTATCCTTATCACAGAAAACCACCCTGAATCACTCAGGGTTAAATGTTTCCTGGACTGTTGGCTAGATCCTAAACTTTTTATTTATTTTTTGGAGATTTTAATTAAATTAATTTAATTTAATTTTTGGATTTATATTCTATCTTTTAAGTTATATGTTTCGGGATGTGAAGTGGGAGGCTCTACTTTAATTATTTCTGCATCCCCTTATCAAAATAGAGAAAATGATTTGTACAAACAGTAAACCTGAAAACGTAGTTTATTGTACACTTGCTTATAAACAGTTATAAAACACATGATAAAGGTTTCTGATACTATATTTTAGTAAAATAAATATAACTAGAGTTGCTGCAGGTTTAGATATTTAGAATGGCAATTTGACTAACATACATTGGGGTAACTAGGATTGTTTGCATTAAATAAGTTCCACATATGTGGTTTAATGTTATAAATGGTAAAATAGCCACCCTATGCATTAGTTAATCGTGGTTTGGTGTTGCAATTTTCACACTGATTTGTGAGATATTGTTTATCTTCCCCAATTCCATGTTCAGTGACCTCACATTGAAAGCTTAGGTTTCACTAAATAAAACTCGCTAAGGTCAATGTTACGAGTGGATCAAGCTCAAAATTCAGAAAAATGGCAAAAAATAAATTTTGCAAGACTAGAAAATATGTCAGTATAAATGCTGGTAAAGTTAAGTGACTGGTAAAACTTTTGCTTTGCTTTATTTTTACTTTAGCTTTCTAGGTAAAAAGATGTGAAATTTACTTATTCTGATTTATCTGGAAAATGTAAAGCTCAGATTTAAGTATAAGGTTAACACAGATTTAAGTATAAGTATAATAAACACATTCCTTATTTACTTTAATTTATATTCAGAATTATAAAAATTATTTGAGCTATTACAGTATTATTAATAATTAGTTCAGGCCCCTAAATAGATCATGGGTTTAGAACTGCAAGTCATTATTATAAAGCAATCTTGAGCTAGAAGTCAGTCCATTTCCTCTGTAATCACTAGAGAGTAAAAGTATTCAAGTATATGAATGTGTTTTAAAATTCTATTACAACACTGTTCTCAGCTCTTTTTCTTATAAATAGTGAATGCACTAGATTTTTCCTTCCAATGATAGAAAAATGAGCAAAAATAATTTTAATTGCAAAATGTAAATCTATTCTGTATCTCCATTATCTCAGAAAGAGTGAGGAAAAAAATCATGATTGATGGATGTCTGATTTCCTGCATTTTTACTGATGGTATTTCTTTCACACACATTCCTGGTAGAAGTTTTGAGTCCTATGAAGAAAAATAAACTGAGAGCACAGTGAATTGGAAGAAAATATTTTAAAGGCAAATGCTTAGAAAACTGTGGTAGATGCCATTAGGAATTTTTAAAAATCCAACTTACAGATCTGTGGAACTATTCTAAATATCAGAAGCAAGTAACTAGCAGCCTGTTAACAATATTCATGTCCCTCTGGGGTCTGGCTAGGTGGCACAGTGGGTACAGCATTGCCTTTTAAGTGTGACAACTGCAGTGTGGAAACCCAACATTCAGATAAGTAAATGTAGAATGAGGGTTAGGGTTCATTCTACATTTCTTCCCAGCTTCTTCCCAAGTACTCTGTAGGTAGAGACAGGCCATCCCTGGAACAAGATAGGTAACTAGCCTAGCTGATTCAGTGAACTTTAGAATTAAGTGAGAGCTATCAAGCAAGATAGTCAATATAAAACTCTGGCATTCACATATATACACACTCTAGGGCATGCACACTTGTACATACAGACACAAATACAAATAGACATATACCCCACACTCATACACTCACACAAAAGATGAAAATAAACACAAATGAATTTTCCTCTTAAGACTGCTTTCATTGTATCCCACAAGTTTGGATATGTTGTGGATTCATTTTCATTAAATTCTATGAAGACTTTGATTTCTTTCTTAATTTCTTCCTTCACCCAGAGGTGGTTCAGCTGAGTGATGTTTAGTTTCCGTAAGTTGGTAGGCTTTCTTTGATTTTTTGATGTTGTTGAACTCTAACTTTAGGTCCTGGTTCCAATACATTACAAGGGATTATTTTCATATTTTTTTATCTGTTGATATTTGTTTTATGACCAATTATGTGGTCAATTTTGGAGGAAGTTCCATAAGGAGCTGAGAAATATTAGTATATTCCTTTGCATTTGGGTGAAAGCTTCTGTAGATAACTACTAAATCCATTTGCATCATAATGTCTGTTAGACTCCTTATTTCTCTGTTGAGTCTCTGTCCGGTTGACCTATCCAGGGGTGAAAGTGGGGTATTGAAGTCTCCGACTATTAGAGTGTGAGAATGAAAGAAGATATGCATACACTGAAATTTACTCCCTAAACCTACTCACTAAAAATAGTTAGCATTCATCCATTTCTTTATCCATTAATCATCTATTTAATGAAAAATTTATAATGAGAAAACTAAATTAGCTTTTGATCATCTAAAATTACCATAACAGAATTTGATTCATTTTTTAAAAAAATAAGATAAATAAATATTTATGCAGTTCACAAGTAATCCAGCTAGCTAACAGAGTGAAAATTCTCTTCTTTTACACAAACATAATGGAGATAGAAATACTTGGGGAATACAAATGTAAGAATCATATATGTATAAATAAATATATATCTGAACATCTGCAGTATACCAGCTGCTGCTCAAAGTGGTTTGCTATAGATGGTTGGTTTTTGTCTTCTCAATTAAACATCAGAAGGTGCTATTTCTGTTTCAGAGATGAAGAAAGAGAAACTTAGGAAGATTAAGTCAGTTTCTGTTTGTAGTTTTCTTCTATGCTTTGAGGGCTCTGGCACACAGTTCAAGAGAATCCAGGTTTGTTTGAAAATAAGATCTTTAAAGATTCATGAAGTTAAAATTAGGTTACTAGTATAGGTTGTAATTCAATGACTGATGTCATGAAAGGTAAAAATTCGGATCATGCTAGGAACAATTGAAAATTCATTTCATAAACACAGTAACATTTTAAGAATAAACTGTTTGCATAGCATGGAGTTAATTTGTTTACTACAGATAATAACATAATTTGAACATTTTGAAATGTAGAAATATAATCAAGTGAGGGCCAATATTGAACTAGAAAATTATTAACAGAAATACACGAGACAACTGGTGATATTGAAGGTTTACTGCTAAACCACTGTGGGGTGGGGGAGAGGGAGAATATCACAATGAAGCTAGCCACACAATATTTCTTTGTTTCCTTGTGCATATACAGTTGTTGGTTACACTGGGATGTCATATGACAAGCATGTGATGTTATATCTGTGAAAATAAACTAAAACAGGAAAGTTTTTTATTTCTAAATAGTGCTAAACATCATTCTAGACTTCAATGAGTCATAACTTTTTAGCTAACAGAGTCTTGATGCAATGCTAAATGCTATTGACTCATCAGGCTGGTGGTTGCTGATGACTGAGGAGCTACAGGATTGTCACAAAACAAAACAATGTAGTTTGCTATGCCGATTGACTGTCTTATAAAAGATTTCTAGGTTCTCCCCACATTATCATTGACTTTACTCCTGTGGCTTAAACTATGACTTGTTACACCCTTTCTCCTGTAAATGGTCCAGGAACTTTAATAGTAAAGCGCCTTAATGCATAATGTTAAAAAAAAATTCTCTTTAGCATATAACAGTGCTGTTGATTTACCTTAAATATTTTTTTACAAATTGGAGTGACCAGTTGCTTTTGACAACAAAGGTAGTAAATATATATAAACCATTTCTCTTTTAGCTTTATGCTTTTAACAAAATTGAAATCTAAAATCTGCTGCTTTGTTTGTTAATCTTGTGGAATTTTCTGAATTGTGTGTTCTCATCTCAGCAGTGATCTTGTCATCTTCATTTGGAGTAGATGCCATTGTAAGCAAGCTCTGCTTTCCTGAAACATGTGATTCCTTATATTTAGACATTTTACTATGATACTTCAACCATCCAATCACATATTTAGGTCTTTTATATTTCACTTACTTCCTTCACTGGTTTCTTGCACTCCAAAAAAATCATCAAGGAGGTTAAAAATCAATCCAAACTCCTGTTAATATGAGTACTTTGACCACCATTTGGTGTGTTACAGATGTTCTTAATAAAATTATAGGAATTAATCTTTTCCCAAAGATTTCTTCATTTTTCAGAACAACAGTTTTAAAAGAAGTTAAATCTCCCATAATTAAAGAGATGCACAATATGGAATTTATTAGCATAAGAACATAAACTATTTGAATCTCATCAGAGCTTTGAACAGCCAACAGCATTGTAAATTAGCCATTTTACTTTGTAAAAAAAAACTTGATCTTGTTGAGCAGTTGGTCTCAACAGTGGTTTAAAATATTCATCAAACCAAATTGTAAAGAGGTGTATGTCTTTGCTCTGTTCTTCCATGGCAGATACCAGAGGTTTAGGTTAATTTCTAAGGGTTCTCAAGCTTTTTAAGGGGAAATGTGAGCATTGGTTTTAATTCAACATCAGCTGCATTAGGCCCAAAATCTGTGCAATAGCTATCCTTTGCTTTGTAGATGTGAAACCAGACAATGGCTTCTTCTTTCCTTTAGATAGTCAGTCTTAATAGAATCTTAGAATATAAGACTGTTAATGACATTTAAAAACCAACTGTATAGTGTAGCTACTTCCATTAATCATGCTCAGTCTTAGATAGACCTTCCAGATAGCTTGATCCAAATTTCTCTTCAGTCCTTATGTCTTCATCTCCTGCTTTTATTTTACAGAAATGAATTTTTCTTCAGGAATTAACCTTAAATCATGTGAATCAATCTAAGTCAGGGTTAAACTTTTGTTCTGTAGCTTTTAACTCCCTTTAAATCTTTCTTTGAAGGAAGGACTCATTGTGGATTAGGTATAGGCTTAAAGGAATATCTGGACTAGCTTGATCTTCAGTCAGGCCACTAAAACGTCCTCTATATCAACAGTAAGATTGGTTTTTTTTTTGTTTGCTTTTTTGTTTTTTTTCTCTTACCACTGGTAATTTAACATCAACAAAGCGGCAATATTATTTTCATTATGAGTATTTTTCCTTTTCATTAACAATTTCACTGTTTCAAGAGATCTAATCTTTTCATACATAAATTTCAACTTGCCTAATTCAATATGATATGAGAGACATTTATTTTCCTGACTTCACCACTTAGAGGATATGTAGGGTTGTTAACTGAACTAATTTCACTGCTGATTTAACTCAGAGAATAAAAAAAAATCTAAAGAGAAGGATGAGGAAATCGCTTATTAGAAGACAATTAGAATACAAATACGGAGTAATCATGGTGTGATCTTATTTAGGAATGGTTTATAATTTCCTAAAAATCAGTCTCAGTAAAGATCAGTGATCATTTTTCACCATCAAACAGAAGATTATAAAAAAGTGTTTAGAATGTAAGAATAGCCAAATTGTAATACAAAAATTAAATGAACTTAGAGTGTTTGAAAAATGATGCTCAATATCCCATTGGATTCCAGTTTGTCATCAACCTTTAATTTGCAAACAATGCTATATATGTATATACAAATCCCAAGAAAATAAAACATGACAAAATGAAATATGTCTGCAATAAACATCACATCAGCTGGTTGATAGGGAATTGAATAACTACAGTTTTTTTGTAAAAAAAAAAAAATCCTTGAAAATTTTATTTTTGCTAATATAAAAAATATAATCTTCCAAAGATTGGGTAATATAGGAGAAACTGAATAAAAACAAAGTTTATTCTATTTTTTCTTCTTTTATTTATTTTGTATTTATAAAGAAAAACAGTAAAACGAATTTAAAATGCTGATAAGTTAACAATAACTATAAAGAAAATAAAAATCATTAGTATGACTTATCAAGGGTGATAATGCAAATAAGATTGCTACACATAAAGTTACTTTGTGTTCAGCTTTCCCTCTGAATTTATTTTTGTATCCCTGTATATCCTTATTCAAGGTCCCTTCCCCCTCCCGCCAATCAGGTCATTTTTTCTTCTCCACAACTCCCCATGCCCTCCCTGGGTAGGGAGCAGACGGTCCCATGGTCCCACTGACCCAATAATGCTTAGTTCAGCCTCCACACCTGGCAAATCCAGTATTGTCCCCCTTCCCTCAAGAGTGAGTCAGGTGTTCCTATAGGTGAAGTGGAATCCGAAGGGTCAGTACAGGGTGTTTCTGATCCCAAGATGTTCAGTGGTTGTGGTTTGCAGCTTGGGTATGCTTGGCTTTTTTCTTGTTTGTTTAGAGACCACTAATAAGTGAGTACACCCCCTGCTTATGTTTCTGAGTTTAAGATACCTCACACAGGAGGATATACTCCAAATCCATCCATTTGCCTGCAAATTTTAGGATATCATTTTTTCTTACTGCCGAGTAGTATTCCATTGTGTAGATGTACCACAGTCTGTTAATCCATTCTTCAATTGAGGAACATCTAGGTTGTTTCCAGGTTCTTGCTATTACAAATAATGCTGCTAGGAACATAGTTGAGCTAAGACCTTGGAGTGCAAATGTGCATCTTTACGGTATACACCAAGAAGTGGTATTGCTGGGTCCTTGGGGAGATTGATTCTCAATCTTCTGAGAAACCACCATACTGCATTCCAAAGTAGCTGAAAAAGCTTACTCTCTGACCAACAATGGAGTAGTGTTCCCCTTGATCCGCATCCTTTCCAACATAGGCTGTCATCTGTGTCTGTTATCTTAGCCAATCTAACAGGTGTTAGGAGGTATCTCAAAGTTGTTTTGATTTGCATTTCTCTGATGGCTAAAGATGATGAGCACTTTTTCAGGTGCCTTATAGCCATTCGTAATTCCTCTGCTGAGAATTCTCTTTTTAGATCTGAAACCCATTTTTTGATTGGGTTATTCAAGGTTTTGGGCTCTAGATTCTTGAGCTCTTTATATATCTTAGAGATCAGTCCTCTATCACTTGTAGGTTTGGTGAAAATCTTTTTCCATTCTGTAGGCTGTCATTTTGTCCTATTGACAGTGTCCTTGGCTTTACAGAAGATTTCTAACTTCAGGAGATCCCACTTATTGATTGTTGGTCTTAGTGTCTGTGCCACTGGTGTTATGTTTAGGAAATGGTCACCTGTGCTAATTCATAGAAGTGTATTTCCCACTTTCTTTTCAATCAAGTTCAAAGTGGCTGGGTTTATGTTGAGGTCTTTGATCCACTTGGATTGGAGTTTTGTGCAGAGTGAAAATCTCAGATCTATTTGCATTTTTCTACACACTTCCATCCAGTTATGCCAATGCCATTTGTTAAATATACTCTTTTCCATTGAATGTTTTGGGCCTCTTTGTTGAAAATCACGTGTTCATAGGTTTTTCGGTTAATGTCTGGATCCTCAATTCTATTCCATTGATCCACAAGTCTGTTTTTATGACAGTACCAGGCTATTTTTAATACTGTAGCTCTATAGTATAACTTGAAGTCAGGAATGGTGATAACTACTGAGGTTCTTTTGTTGAGTAAAATTGTTTTGGCAATCCTGGCTTTCCTGTTATTCCAAATGAAATTGAGTATTGTTCTTTCAAGGTCCAAAAAATATTGTGCTGGGATTTTGATGGGCAGTGCATTGAATCTGTAGAATACGTCTGTTACTTCTTTCTTTATAGTTACTCCAAGGTATTTAATACTATTTGCAGCTATTATGAAGGGTAATGTTTCCCTTATTTCTTTTTCAACTCTTCTATCTTTAGTGTATAGAAGGGCTACTGATTTCTTTGAGTTTATCTTGTATCCTGCTACATTGCTCAAGGTGTTTATCAGCTGTAGCAGTTCCTTGGAAGAATTTTGTGGGTCACTTATGTATACAATCATATCATCTGCAAATAGAGATACCTTCACTTCTTATTTTCCAATTTGTATCCCCTTAATCTCTTTTCATTCCCTTATTGCTTTAACTAAAACTTAGAGAACTATATTGAATAGTTAAGGGGAGAGAAGACATCCTTGTCTACTTTCCTGATTTTAGTGGGATTGCTTTGAGTTTTTCTCCATTATGTTTGATACTGGCTGTCGTCTTCTTGTAAATGGCCTTAATTATATTTAGGTATTCTTCCTGTATTCCTGATCTCTCCAGGGCTTTAATCAAAAAGGAGTGTTGGATTTTGTCAAAGGCTTTTTCTGCATCTAAGAATATGATCATGTGGTTTTGTTCCTTTAGTTTGTTTATATGATGGATAACAAGTTAAACCAGCCCTGCATTTCTGGGATGAAGCCTACTTGGTCATGGTGGATGATATCTTTTATACATTGTTGTATACGGTTTGCCAAAATTTTGTTGAGAATTTTCGCATCAATATTCATGAGGGAAATTGGTCTGTAATTCTCCTTCTTTGTTGTGTCTTTGACTGGCTTGGGTATTAGGGTTTTTATTTGGGGGAGGTTTTTAATGGCAGGTTCAACTTCCATAAGGGTTATAGGCCTGTTTAGGTAATTAATCTGATCCTCATTTAATTTTGGTAGATGGTCCAGAAAGCTGTCCATTTCTTCTAGGTTTTCCATTTTTGTGGAATACAGATTTTCTAAATATGATCTGATAATTCTCTGTATTTCCTGGGGGTCTGTTGTTATGTCCCCCTTTTCATTTCTGATTTTGTTGATTTGAACACTCTCTCTCTTTTTTTTGATTAGTTTGACTAAGTTTGTTAACTTTCTCAAAGAACCAACTCTTAGATTCATTGATTCTTTGTATTGTTCTTTTCGTTTCAATTGTATTGATTTCAGCTCTAAGTTTGATTATTTCCTGCCGTCTACTCCTTCTAGGTGTGTTCGCTTCTAATTGTTCTAAGGCTTTCAGCTGTGCTGTTAGATCTCTAGTGTGGGAATTTTCTAGGTTTCTCATATAGGCATCTAGCGCTATGAATTTTCCTCTTAAGATTGGTTTCATTGTGTCCCACAAGTTTGGATACGTTGTGGATTCATTTTCATTAAATTCTTGGAAGACTTTGATTTCTTTCTTAATTTCTTCCTTGACCCAGAGATGGTTCAGCTGAGTGATGTTTAGTTTCCATGAGTTGGTGGGCTTTCTTTGAGTTTTGCTGATATTGAACTCTAACTTTAGGCCCTGGTGGTCCAATATGTTACAAGGAATTATTTCCATTTTCTTGTATCTGTTGATATTTGCTTTATGACCAATTATGTGGTCAATTTTGGAGAAAGTTTCATGAGCAGCTGAGAAATATGTATATTTCTTTGTGTTTGGGTAGAAGCTTCTATAGATATCTATTAAATCCGTTTGCATCATAACCTCTTTTACACTCCTTATTTCTCTGTTGAGTCTCTGTCTGGTTGATCTATCCAGGGTTGAAAGTGGGGTATTGAATTGTCCCACTATTAGGGTATAAGAATTTATATGGGATTTGAGATTTAGCAGTGTTTCTTTTACATAAGTAGGTGTCCTTATATTAAGGTCATAAATATTCAGGATTGAAATCTCCTCTTGACCAATTTTTCCTGTGATGAATAAGTACTGACCATCTTGGACCCTTTTAATTACTTTTAGCTTAAAGTCTACTTTGTTAGATATTAGGATTGCAAACCCCGCTTGTTTCTTAGGACCATTTGACCGGAAAATCTTTTTCCATCCCTTTATTCTAAGCCAGTGTCTGTCCTTGCAGTTGTGGTGTGTTTCTTGTAGGCAACAGAAGGATGGCTTCTGTTGTTGTATCCATCTTGTTAGTGTGTGACGTTTTATAGGAGAGTTGATTCCATTGATATTAAGGGAAATTAGTGACCATTGATTCATATTTCCTGGAATTTTTGGTGGTAACTTGTTTGTATTTCCTTTCTCTGGCGTATTCTTCTGTGGAAATATTGATTGTTTATGATTTTGTGGGTGTATCTGGGGTCCTTAGGTTGGAGTTTTCTCTCTAATACTCTGTGTAGTGCTGTATTGGTAGATAGATATTCTTTCACTCTGACTTTGTCATGAAATATCTTGTTTACTCCATTTATGGTGATTAATAATTTTGCAGGGTATAATATTCTAGTTTGGTAGCCATGCTCTTTTAGCGTCTGTATAACTTCTGACCAAGCCCTTCTAGCTTTCATTGTTTCCATTGAATAGTCAGGCGTTATTCTGATGGGTCTGCCTTTATATGTGAGTTGGTCCTTTTCTTTTGCAGCTCTTAAAATTTTTTTTGTTCTGTATGTTTTGTGGCTTGATTATAATGTGGCGCACTGACTTTTTTGGGGGGTTATATCTATTTGGTGTTCTGTCGCATGCAACCTTGCCAGCAAGAAAAGCACAACACCCAGGATCTTCTTTCAGCAGTTTATTTGGGACCTTTACAATTGTTCTCTCTTTGTTCTTCTCTGCTTCTAGTTCTCTTTCTCCTCCCCTGGGAAATCCTGCCCACTGACTAGAAACTCTCAGGGCATCCAATCCCAATAAGCCACATGGGCACAGCTCATAGGTCCACATACACAACAGCAAACTACGCGCCAGGCTCAAGCCAAATAAGGAGTTGTTTATCAAAAGAGAGCACTCACCCACGGGGGGTGGATGGAGGCCGGAAATCAGCACCATCTTTAGGGTACAGCATCAGGCAGCTCTCTACAGTGTTCTGTAAGCTTCTTGTATCTTTATAGGCATTTTCTTCTTCAGGTTAGGGAAGTTTTTTTCTATAATTTTATTGAAAACATTATCTGTGCCTGTGAGCTGGTATTCTATGGCATTCAAGATTTTATTATCTCAAATTTGGCCTTGAGAGACATGACAACTCCTGGCATCACCGTTTGTTTCTCAAGGTGGTGTTGAGCATCACAGACATCTTGCAAAGAGATTGTCTTGTTTGGCGAATAACATCCTGAGGGACAAAGGACTGCACTTACCCCTACTGCTGTCAGCATGCTCACTGTCTGAAATGGACCTGCAGGATGAGGGATAGAGACTGCCGAATCCTGCCTAGCCAGGATAAGACGGTCCTATCAAAAAATACCCTGCTTCTATGGAGACTTGTCAGACATCATAGGCCAGTAGCCACAAGGATGGATGCTCCCATTGTACAGAGAAGTGGTAGATGACTGTCCAGGTAGTTAACTGTTGTTGTCTTCTCCTATATTCTGGAAGTTACTTCATGCTTCCAACTTTAGGTATATATTTTCCTTCTCAGGTCTTGACGGTGTTGAAGACTAGATAGTTGAGGTTGTTATTACTTCACATTTCAGCAAAGACACTCAGGTGTTAGAACTCTATTGTTTAAGATAAACAGCCTTAAAGCAATCCCTGTGCATTTTCTCGTATCAACATTTTAGATATTAAATTGCACTTTGTAGTTGTTGTTTGTTAGCAGTAGTTTGACCTCACTTATGTTAGTACCTTTCTCTTTCCCAGACACTGTCTTATGATGATTCCTATAGCATGTAGTTTTATACCTGGTTTAGAACCTTCCTATTTAGACAAAATGGGGAGATGTAGCAGGAAATCAGGAACTATACATATGAACAGATCGCATCAGAGGGCTGGAGCCGAGCAGGGCGTGGTCAACTGGAAAGAGTTCCAGAAGTAGACCGCCAAGGGAGAGGACCAGGACAGGAAGCTGGCATTCTCTTGCACAGGGCCGGGACCTCTTGCGAGAGTTCCAGACCGGTGGCGCAGGTGTTGCCTCCAAATCCTTTTCTAAAATCTCCAAGTGAGCCTCATGATCTTGCCACCTAGTGATAATGGTCTTTTCCAGTGTTTTAAAGTCCTCTATAAATGACCTCTCCAACAATTTCATAGAGTGGAAATCCTCTCAGTTTCCACATCTACCCGTTCTACTATTTTCTGTTCAAACTTCCTAGAGTTTTCATCCATTATCCTAAAATTCTCATCTATTTTTTTTTTTATTTTTTCATCTAATTTCCTAAAATTTTCATCGATTTGAGCTCTGTGTTCCTCTCTAACAAAATTTTCATCCATTTTTTAAAATTTTTCATCCAATTTTCTAAAATTTTCATAAACGTGAGCTCTAAATTCCTCTCTGATCAAAGTAGACCTCTCTTCTATGGAAACAATGAGTTTCTGGAGTGTCTTAATGTGTTCATCCATGCCAGACATCTTAGCCTCACACTCTCTATGTTGAGATCCTTTAAAATAGGTAGGTATAAAGTATATTATCACACAAAAAAGCAAAAGGACTCCTGGGTGGAGATAACCTCCAAATGCATAATCCTGGAAATAATCCTCTATCACCATTGTGAAAAAGTGAGTAAAAATCTGAACATTTATCTGGTCAGACATTTTAGAAGAAAGAAAAAAGATTGCCTTACTCAGATGTAATGAGGACTTACGGTCAGCAGGTATCACAGTTGCGCCACAGCAGAGGTGCCATAAGGAATTCTCTGACTTGTCTTCGTCTCCTCCAAAAAATCCTACCGGTGCGTCTCACTGCAATCAGCTTAATCCGTCTCTCAGGACGCTCTTGGCTGCGCGGAGATCTGTGTGCAGATGCGAAACCAAACTGGCCGCTCATACCAGCTAGGTCCACGGGCGGGGAGCCCGTGGTTTCCGTGGAACAAGCCCCATGTTGGGCACCAATTATTGCAGTATGGACCTGCCGTGAGATATGTTTTAAATGAGGTTTATTTTGTGAGAATCACTTACAAAACACGCGATCCGTTCACATGTATAATTCCTGATTTCCCACTACAGTATTCTCCTTCTTCTATTCCTATTATTCTCAAATTAGGTCTTTTTATGGTGTCCCAGATTTCCTGAACATTTTGAGTTATGGCTTCTATAGTTTTACTAC
>PVIH01010057.1:29506-78249 GCA_004025045.1 Sigmodon hispidus
CTCTGTTTGTTATGCTTGTATCTGTGGTTCCAGCTTTTTTCTTCAGATTTTCTATTTCCATCTTTGCCTCATTTTGTGCCTTTTTTATTGCTTCTATTTCAGCTTTTAGTTCCTGGCATGTTTCTTTCATAGATTTGTTCATCTCTTCCAATTTTTTGTTTGTATTTTCTTCTATTTCTTTAAGGCTATTTTTCATATCCTCTTTGAGAGCTTCAATGATCATCACAAAGGAATTTTTGGTGATGCTTCCTTCTGTTTCCTCTTCATTGCTCAGTTCAGGTCTTGTATTTGTAGGATCGCTATTTTCTTCTGGAGTTACCATATTGTTCTTTATATTATTATGTAAGTTTTTGCACTGGTGTCTGCCCATACCTTTAGTGGTTCACAATTAGGTGGCTCATGGTCAGTTGTGGCACTCAGGCTTGTGTGCCTCCTGTCACCTCTGAGGAAATGGTCTGCTCAATCACTTCTTCTGCACTGTGCAGGGGACTGAATTTCAAGTCTTCAACTTTCTCTGTTTGACCAATTGGAGGCAGGGTGGTGGCCATGCAAATTTCCTCAGCAGCTGCTTGGGGGACCGTGGCAGCCAAAGTTTATCTCAGCCTGCTACAGAGTGCTCTGGGACATGCTCTTCAGACAGCACCCAGTTCCGCAACTGGAACCAGAACCGATGGGAGCTCAACTCTCCTCTCCCTGGCAGAGATACAGGCCCTTGTGCCTGCTGACCCCTCCTCACCTCTAGGCAGGGTCTGAGTCTGTCCTTCAGGGTTCCCAGTCCTTATACGTTCACTCAGTTGGAGGTGGGTAGCCGTGCAAATTCCCTCAGCAGCAGCTGGGTGGACCTTGGCAAACAGAGTTCATCCCGCCAGATACAGAGTGTGCTAGGACATGCTCTGCAGACAGCACCTGGTCTCGCAACCGGAACTGAAACTGACGGGAGCTCAACTCCAGTGTTTATTCTACTAATACAAGGGTGTGTGCGTGGTGTGTGAGCCTGTGTGACCAATTTCCAAGAACACCAAATAGCCTTAAGCAGTATTTGTAATCAATGTCTGTATAAAATTTGGTTCACTTCTGAGTGGCATCTGACTTGTATTTAAAACATTATTAAAATAAGATTTTTACAGCTTTCACAGTACAGTAAAAATGGCTTTCTTTTCTGTATCACACATCCTGAAAGGGTTTAGTGGCTCAGGTTTGTAAGAACAAAACAAATTTCAAGTGTTTATCCAAGAATTTGAACCTGGCTTTCAATTTTGATTCTCTAGTCTATTTCTAGGTATACTAAGAACTGTATTATCATGTCTTCAGAGTTGTGACTTTATTATGGTGCAGAGAATATCTCATACTTGCATACATATTATGTGTGCTTTAATTATGTCCACAAACAAACATGTTTTGTTTTTATATGCCTAGAAACTTTTGCAGTTTTTTAAATAGATCATAATAGAAGGTATTTTTTTTTCTTCCTAAAGTCTAACATATAACTTCTGCAGAGGTGTCCCTCAGGTCATTTTCTTGTTGTTCTTCATTCTTGAAAGAAATAAAGTGCAAATTTATGCCTTGCCTTTTTTAAAAATCTGAAATAGAACATTAATAATACAACAACTAGCTAACAATGTTCAACATCTTTTCACATTTTCATTACCTTCATGCCAGTCAGCAATTTTAGTGTGTGCAAATATCTGAGACAAACTTTTTAAAGTGACTTCAAACAAGTTAACAAAAAATATTTTCCCATTTTATGATTATCATTAAAATTTAGTAGTACAGTCTGGGAATAGAGTTGTTTAATTTCTATGAAGTTTGATTTACAGATTTTAATTTCATAAATTATGTCTTTGTTTGTCACCTGAGAAGTATATTTTTTCTGAAGTCACAAATATTATCTTTCTTCATTAATATTTATAGTTTTATAGTTTATATTTATTTCTATTGTCTATTTACAAACTAATGACATTTGTGTTAAGTTGTATTTTTTTTCCTAAATACTTATTTTTTCTTTGTTTCTACAATTTATTATGTTTTTATTATTTTACATCATGCACCCCATCAAACTCAGTTATCAGACATCTCAGATTCATACCCAGTCCTATGATCTCTCCATTTACAAAAACACCCATTCATGCTGCTCATTTACTAACTGGAGCATAATTAAACTTCTTGTTGCCAGATCTTTAAAGAAAACAAGTTTTTATCTAAAATAGAATCAAATCACTTTCTATCATGTCTTCCCTCCCTCCAGACCCTTTCAGGTGTATTCCCTCCATCACCTACCATGTCCCCTACTCTCAAATAGATAGCATCTTTTTCTTTGATTATTATGACCTCTCTCTATCTCTCTCTTTCTATCTCTCTCTTCATATATATACATTTATATGTATGTATGTATAAGTCTGTGTATGCACAAATATATATTATAACTTCTTGAATACATTTTTTGTTTTCTGTGAGTTTGTATGATTTCAAACACATTGTATGATTTTTGCATATAGATGCTTAATTGCTAATGATTATTTATAAAGCAAAAACCCTTATTTAATTTTCTTAGAAGCTATAGCAAAACCAATTTAACATTTTTGTGTCATTTCTTGACTCACATTTCCATTTATATTTGCTTCTACACTTTCATAAATACATTCTGGATGAGAATACTTTATAACAATAATTGGTTTCCCAAACTGTGAGTACTGTGTATTCTCTTCTTCTTCCTCAGAGACTAATTGAATCCATATGTCCAAAGTTCAGGGTGAGATTTTGTCTCAAAAGTTAAACCAGACAGTAATAGAGAAAGACAGCCAACATCAACCTCAGACTTTCACGCATGCATGCATAAAGGAGTGCATATGAATACACATGTAAATTAATACACACAAAACTAAAAATAATTCAAAGAATATGTAGGATAGTAAAGAAAGAAAACAGGAATTAAAGTTGAGAACAAAGACATTTGATGTAAGGAAAAAGACACAGAAAGTTGAAAGTTTCAAGTCAATTTTAGTTGATAGTTGTGCTGTAGCTTTGCTTGGAGAGGCAAAATCCTAATTAATAACAAGAAGTTTTGCTGGACATCCTATCTTCTTATAGCCACATACCAATTATTCTTGCACCATCCATGCAAAGAAGAGGAGAGGGTTTTTTTTGTTTGTTTGTTGTTGTTGTTGTTTCATGTATTAGCTCTTAACCATTTAAGAATATCTTTGGACTTTGCGGTTTAAAAGTATCTCTGTAAAAAATTAATAAAAGGCATGAACTTGATCATCAGAGAGGGACTAACACCACTGAATCTCAAACCCGTGTTCAGAGTATAACCAGAGGTGAGTAGATTCCAACTCCTGGGCAGCCTGTCCATCCAGAGAATCCCTCTCCCAGATGGGGTCAAACCCAGGTCCTGATCTCAGATTCTTATTAGCAGACAGGGCTAGGATTTACCTGGAAGGGGCTTCCTCCTGTGACTACTAAAAGAAGAGACCTCCTGCAGCCTGGTCCTGCCTCCAGGGTGAACTGCATTATCATAGAGGGACTGACACCTTTGAAACTCAGACCCCTTTTCAGAGCTGAGTCAGATATCATGCAGACCCCTTGCTAAGAGCACACAGGAAACACGCAAGCCCTCTAGCCACAACTGACTAGGAAATGAATAATTGTGAACCACTGAAGCCATAGGCAGATGCCAGTGCATGAACAAAAATAACAATATAAAGTACAATGAGGCAACACCAGAAAAAAAACTGGTGCTTCTACAACACCAAGATCTGAACAAAACAATGCAGAGGAAACAACAGCAATTAATGAAGATTATAGAAGCCTTAAAAGAAGATATGAAAAGTTCCCTTAAAAAATAGAAGGAAATTCAGACTAAAAATTGAAAGAGATGAACAAATCCTTGAAGAAAACCAAGAAAGGAAAAACCAAAAAATCAAAGAAGCATTTCAGGAACTAAAAGTTGAAACAGAAGCAACAAAAAAGGCACAAAATGAGGCAAAAGTGGAAATAGAAAATCTGAAAACAAGAGCTGGAACTACAGATACAAGCATAACTAACAGAATCCAAGAGATGGAAGAGAGAATATCTGGAGTGGAAGACTCAATAGCAAAAATATATACATCAATCAAAGAAAACACTAAAACCAAAATCTATGACACAAAATGTTCAGGAAATTTGGGACACAATGAAAAGACCTAACCTGAGAATAATATGAACTGAAGAAGGAGAAGAATACCAGCTCAAAGATACTGATAATATGTTCAATAAATCATAGAAGAAAACTTTCCCAACCCAAAGACAAAAAGGCCTATAAAGATGTAAGAAGCTTACAGGACACCAAATAGATTTGACCCCCCAAAAAAGTCTGCTCACCACATAATAATCAAACCACAGAGCATACAGAACAAATGAAAAATTTTAAGAGCTGCAAAAGAGAAGGGCCAACTTACCTATAAAGGCAGACCCATAAGGATAACACCTGACTATTTAATGGAAACCCTGGAAGCAAGAAGGCCCCTGGTGAGAAGTTATACAGACACTAAAAGAACATGGCTGTCAACATAGACTACTATACCCAGCAAAACTATCAATCACCATAGACAGAGTAAACAAGATATTCAGACAAAGTCAGACTTAAACAATACTTATCTAAAAATCTGCCCCTTCAGAAAGCATTAGTGTAAAAAGTCCAACCTAAGGATCCCAGATACACCCATGGAACCACAAACAATGGATAATTCCACACAAGAAAAGCCCCAAAAATGAAAATACATACAAACTACCACCAAAATTAACAGGAAATATCAATCAGTGGTCACTAATATCTCTTAATATCATTGGACTCAATTCACCTATAAAAAGACACACTAACACGATGGATACAAAAACAGAAGCCGTCCTTCTATGGCATACAAGAAACACAGCTCAAT
Organism: Sigmodon hispidus; assembly: GCA_004025045.1. Lineage (NCBI taxonomy): Eukaryota > Metazoa > Chordata > Mammalia > Rodentia > Cricetidae > Sigmodon > Sigmodon hispidus. Next base: position 34,423 of record PVIH01010057.1, read on the forward strand.
CTTATAGACAGACACAGGCTCAGAGTAAAGGGTTGGGAAGAGGTGTTCCAATTTAATGGCCCTAAAAAGCAAGCTGGTGTTGCCATCTAATATCTAACAAAATAGAGTTCAAACAACATCAACTAAAGGATCAGGATGGACATTACGTCTTCATCTCAGAAAAATTGATCAAAATGAGATTTTAATCCTGAATATTTATGCCACTAATATAATGGTAACCATCTTTGTAAAAGAAACACTACTAGAGCTCAAATCCCATATCAATTCTCACACCCTAATAGTGGAAGACTTCAATACCCCACTTTCACCCCTGGATAGGTCAACCAAACAGAGACTCAACAGAGAACTAAGGAGTTAACTGAGGTTATAATGCAAATGGATTTAATAAATATTTACAGGTGCTTCCCCCCAAACTCAAAGAAATATACATATTTCTCAGCACCACATGAAACTTTCTCTAAAACTTAACACATAATTGGTCAAAAAGCAAATATCAATAGATACAAAAAATAGGAATAATCCCTGATATCAAATCATACCACCAGGGCCTAAAGCTTGAGTTCAATAACGTCAAAAATTACAGAAAGCCTACCAACTCATGAAAACTAAACATCACTCAACTGAATCACTCCTGGATCAAGGAAGAAATTAAGCAAGAAATGAAAGTCTTCCTAGAATTTAATAAAAATGAATTCAATATGTACCCAAACTTATGGGACACAATAAAAGCAGTATTAAGAGGAAAATTCATAGCATTAGATGCTCACATGAAAAACCTAGAGAAATCCCACACTAAATCACTAACAGCACAGCTGAATGCATTAGAACAATTAGAAGCAAACTCACCTACAAGGAGTAGACTGCAGGAAATAGTCAAACTTAGAGCTGAAATCAATACAATTGAAACAAAAAGAACAATACAAATAATCAATGAATCAAAGAGTGGGTTCTTTGAGAAAGTCAACAACATAGATAAACCCTTAGCCAAACTAAGCAAAAAGCAGAGAGAGAGAACCAAATCAACAAAATCAGAAATGAAAAGGGGGACGAAAAACAGACCCCCAGGAAATACAGAGAATTATCAGGTCATACTTTGAAAATCTATACTCCACAAAAATGGAAAACATAGAAGAAATAGCTTTTTGGACAGGTACCATTTACCAAAAATGAAATCAAGATCACTTTAAATACTTGTAACACTAAAGGAAATTGAAGCTGTCATTAAATGCCTCCCAAGTAAAATAAGCCAAAGTCCACATGGTTTCAGTGTATAATTCTATCAGACATTCAAAGAAGAAGTAATATCAGTATTCCTCAAACTGTTTCACACAGTTGAAACTGAAGTAATATTGCCTAATTCTAATTTTTGAGGCCACAATTATCCTAATACCCAAGCTACTCAAAAATGCAACGAAGAGGGAGAATTTCAGACCAATTTCCCTAATGAATATTGATGCAAAAATTCTCAAAAATTATTCTGGCAAACTGTATACAGCCACATCTAAAAAATATCCACCACAATCAAGTAGGGTTCATCCCAGAAATCCAGGGATGGTTCAACAATATGAAAAACCCGAAAATGTCATCCATCATATAAACAAAGGGAAAAAAACCACATGATCATATCCTTAGACGCTGTAAAGGCCTTTGATGAAAACTAACACTCTTTTATAATAAAAGTCCTAGAGAGATCAGGAATACAGTGAAAATATCTAAATATAATAAAGGTAATTTACAATAAGCAGATGGCAAACATCAAACTAAAAGGAGAAATACTTAAAACAATCCCACTAAAATCAGGAACTATACAAGGCTGTACACTCTTCCATTATCTATTCAATATAGTTCTTGAAGTTTTACCTAAAGCTATAAGAGAATGAATGGAGATTAAGGGGATACAAATTGGAAAAGAAGTAAAACTATCTCTATTTGCAGATGATATGATTGTATACATAAGTGATCCACAAAACTCTACCAGGGAACTTCTACAGCTCATAAACACCTTCAGCAATGTAGCAGGAACAAGATCCACTCAGAGAAATCAGTAGCCCTCCTCTAAACTGAAGATAGAAGTGCTGAAAAAAGAAATATCGGAGACATCATCCTTTATAATAACTGCAAATAGCATTAAATACCTTGGAGTAACTATGACCAAAATAATAACACATCAATTTGACAAAAACTTTAAATCTCTGAAGAAAGAAATTGAAGAAGAATTCAGAAAATGGAAAGATCTGCCATGTTCCTGGATAGGTAGGATCAACATAGGAAAAATGGCAATTCTACCATAAGCAATCTACAGATTCAATGCAATTCCCATCAAAATCCCAACACAAATATTTACAGACCTTGAAAGAACAATACTCAATATCATTTGGAATACCAGGAAAGTCAGGATTGCCAAAACAATTTTGCTCAACAAAAGAACCTCAGGAGGCCTTACCATCTCTGATTTCAAGTTATACTATAGAGCTACAGTAATAAAAACAGCCTGGAACTGGCATAAAAACTGACTGGTGGACAATGGAATCAAATTGAAGATCCCAACATTAAAGCAAAAACCTATGAACACCTGACCTTTGACAAAGACATCCAAAATATTCAATGGAAGAAAGGTATTATCTTTTACAAATGGTGTTGGCACATAGCTGGATGGTGGTTTGTAGAAAAATGCAAATACATCCAAGCCTATCACCCTGCACAAAACTCAAATCCAAGTGGATAAAAGACCTCAACATAAACCCAGCCACACTGAACTTGATAGAAAAGTGGGAAATACCCTCCAATGCATTGGCACAGCTAACCACTTCCTAAATATAACACATTAGCACAGTTACTAAGAACAACAATCAATAAGTGGGACCTCCTGAAACTGAGAAACTTCTGTAAAGCTAAGGTCAAAGTCAAAAAGACAAAATGACAGCCTACAGAATGGCAAGAGATTTACATCAACCCTACAAGTGACAGAGGACTGATCCCCAAAATATATAGAGAACTCAAGAAACTGAAGTCCAAAACCTTTAATAACCCAATCAAAAAATGGGGCTTAGAACTAAAAAGGAATTTCTAGCAGAACAATTACAAATGGCTAAAAAGCATTTGAAAAAGTGCTCATCATCTTTAGCCATCAGAAAAATGCAAATCAAAACAACTTTGAGACACCACCTGACACCTGTCAGATTGGCTAAAATAAAAGACACATATGACAGCCTATGCTGGAGAGGGTGAGGAGCAAAGGGAACACTCCTCCATTGTTGGTGGGAGTGTAAGCTTGTTCAGCCACTCTGGAATGCAGTATGATGGTTTCTCAGAAAACTGAGTATCAATCTCCCCAAGGACCCACCAATACCACTGCTGGGTATATACCCTAAGATACGCATTCACACTCCAAAGATATTAGCTCAACTATGTTCATAGCAGCATTATTTGTAATAGCAAGAACCTGGAAACAACCTAGATGTTCCTCAACTGAAGAATGGATTAACAAACTGTGGTACATCTATATAATGGAATACTACTCAGCAGTAAGAAAAAATGATATCCTACAATTTGCAGTCAAATGGATGGATTTGGAGAATATCCTCCTTAGCAAGGTCTCAGAAACCCAGAAATATAAGCAGGGAATGTACTTACTTATGTATTAGTGGACTTCAAACAAAAAGTAAAGCATGTCCAAGCTGCAAACCACAACCACTGAACAGCTTTTGATTTGAAACACCTTAGATCCCATTCCCTCCAGAGGAATACCTGGCCCAATCTTGATTTGCATGTGGAAACCAGATCTGCCTGGAGTAGAATGGGCGAGGCAGGAAGTGCAAGGGAGTTTGAACAAGGGGATACAGGGATAAAAAATGAGACTTTTTTTCATAAGAAAACAAAAAGAAAAGAAGAAAAAGGCATGAACTTTACTTTTGTAACTACATCTACTATTCCATCATCATTTTTACAGAACCTCTTTTTTGTTACTAGGTAAAATCATATTATATATTAATTTACATTTGATACTGACATCTTAACAATGACATTGCTCATTTTACTACTATTTTGTCTGTATTTTTATCTCTATATAAAATATAATTTCTTTTAAAACTATTTTGCTAAGAATAATCTTTTTTGTCACAAGGTAGAATCATATCATATATTAATTTACATTTGTTACTGAAATCTTAACAGTGATATTGCTCATTTTACCACTATCTATATTTTTTGTTTATATATTCTATCTATATATAATATATAATTTGTTTAAAAACCATATTGCTAAATATAATCTTAATGTATCATATTTGAATTTATTCCATTTAAACAAATTACCCTAAATTATTTCTAAAGTTATACTATTTTCAAAGAGTTAATGAGAAAAATAATGGAGAATTCCTACAATCCCTAGAATGTGTTCTTTTACTTCTTTTCATATTTTAGCATTGTAGAAAAATATTTCTGTCCTACATTAGGCTTTTACATATTTGAGCAAGAAATCATCTTTAATGGAAGCATTAAAGCACTGTAATAGCATGCTTCTCCCATCAAGATAGACCTAATGTGCTTAAAATATTTTACATTATCTATTTTACTTTCATTAATATTAATAATAAAATTAAAATGTAAAATTATAATGATTTATGCAAAAAGATCTTTGATTATATTATGGAAGTCTTAGAAGAGGAATAAAATGTCACATTACCTTATGTTATTGGGAAGCTATCTATCTAACAGATAGATATAGGAAGATCCAATCTAACAAAATAGCAATTTAAGTCCTTGAATTATATCACACCTCAATATTAGAACTTTTTAATAACTGAGTGTATGCCATTACAATGTATACATTGTGTTAGGACACTTTTCTAATTGTATTAATATTTTTCTGTCTTAATTATAAATTTTTTTCTGGTTACTTTTGGTATAATATATTCATGTGGAATCTTCTGGAACACAGTTTTTACTATACTCAAAATACTTTCAAGGATGTAAAACAGTGCTCATTTCTTCCATCTTCCAGGCTCATTTTTGTGCTAAGTGAAGATGTAGTCTTTCTTAATGGCACATTGATAATTGTATTTATAATTCTCTGGGTGACAAAATGGAAAGAATGATTAAAATTTTTAGTAAAATAGCCCTTGATCATAAGATTTATAACTTGATTTAATTTCTGATATTTTGTGAACTTTATAATCTTGATCTACCTGATGCAGACATACAGCTGTTTTCTTCTATTTCCATGTTTTAGAACTTTCTGTAACATTTATTTATTTATCTATCTGCTTATTTATTTATTTTCCTTGAATTAATCGAATTTATTTGGTTTGTAGGTACAGAAGCCCAACAGTAAAAATACAATAATAGAGTTTCTGTTTCACAAAGCAGAAAAATAATCTTGACAGAGAAAAAACTCACTTGGATATCTGATAACTTTTAAAACTACTCAGGTCCTTAAAATCTGTTTCACTGTGTAAAAGTTATCATTTCTCTTAATTCTATGAGCTAACATTCTCTACTTTGCACAGTGCTTACTAGCACATTTAGCTGACACAGTTTAGAAGGATTCACATTCTATATCCAAGGTCAACCAACAAGGAAGATAGCAGATAAACGTAAAACGTCAGATGTTGTGACATGTAACTATAATGCAAATAGCCAGATGTTCCACATAACTAAAAATCTGGTTAAGGTTTGTTACCCCTCTGATTTTTATCCTATCAGTGTGCTCTGAGCTCTGATCTCTGCTGAGTTTATTAAGATGTCTCTTCTGAGGACACTCATCACCATTCTGAGGGGCCTTCCTTCAGTCCCATTCACCTTTCTTTTACATAGGCATGTACTATGTAGGACACTTGTCATCTGGATTTTTCCCCTCTCTAAGATTCATGTCAAAATCATTTCTATTATTATTTATTGTAATACTCTTCTCCCATCACAGGATACTCTTTTTTTTTTTTTTGATCTGACGTTAGAACTGAGTGAGTTATGTCAGCTTTCTCAGCAGATAAACATTTAGTGTCACTATCACTGAGTTGGCTTCTGTAATTTTTGAGACTGCATCTAATAACTAACCAAGGATGGAGACATTTGCAGGGTAAAAGTTAGCAAGTTAGCCTATACAAGCCCAATGATCAGAGCTGGAGCCTTGGAACCCACATAAAAAGCCACATGTTGTGACATGTATCTGTAATACCAGACCTCCTATAAGCAAGATGGGAAACAGAAAGCAAGGAGACTGGGATGGGTGGGAGGGGGAAGGGAGTTTGAGCAAGGGAATACATGGATAAAAAATATGACTTTATTCATAATAAGAAATAAGTTGGATTATTTTTTTTTTAAAAAAAAAAAGGAAAAAAAAGAAGATTTCTAGCTTGTAGTACATAGCATAGTGGCAGAAACAAGAAATACCCTGACTCAGCAAGGAGGAACTGAAAACCCTAACTCCTAAAATTGTCCCTGTGACCTAGATGGCCCTCAGCTGAAGAATGGATTAACAAACTGTGGTGTGTACACACAATGGAGTACTACTCAGATGTAAGAAAAAATGATATCCTAAAATTTACAGGCAAATGGATGGATTTGGAGAATATCCTCCTGAGCGATGTCTCACAAACTCAGGAAGGTAAACAGGAGATGTACTCACTCATTAGTGGGCTCTAAACAAAAAGCTAAGCATATCCAAGCTGCAAACCACAACCACTGAACAGTTTGGGATCTGAAACACCTTGGTCTGGCACCTTGGAGCTGATTCCCTCAAGAGAAACACCTGAATTATTCTTGATGTAGGGATGAAGAAAGCAGATCTGCCTGGAGTGGATGTTGAACTAAGCCACCTTGTGACCTTGGGACCTCCTGCCCTTGTTGGGGAGGAGATAAAGTAATGGAGAGAAGAGTGAGTGACTGGGAGGGGCAGGAGGAGGAGGGGGAAGGGAGCCTGAACAAGGGCATATATACATTAATATATATTTATATGAAGAAAAAAAAGTTGTCCTCTTACATTTATATGTATGCCAAAGCATATGTACATAGACATACACATGGATGCACATGAACAAATATTTTAGAAAAGAAATAGTTTCAATAATTTTAGATAATATCAATATTTCTATTAAATTATTACTTACACTAATTATTATTATCAAACTCTCTTGGGTTTTAATCATTTGTTTCTCCAAGTGACAGTTTGACCTAATTTCCTAGTCTTGTTGCAGCTTCATAAATTTATTATTTTTTATCTCTATGACAACTATACTACCTCTGCTGTTCAGGCTGTTTAGAGCTCTGGTATTTGATTAACATTTGAATCTAAAACATCTTTATGCAGATTCCTAGTGTTAAGCCATGTGTCCATGGTGAAACACACATCTTTCCTGCCAAACACCAGCTTCACTGCCCAACCATACCATCTGTTAGCTGGTCTGTCAAACTGGAAACTATGGAGACAGCTTTAACTTGGTGTCTCTTCTCTATTTATGTGATCTGTGTTCTATTTAAAGATCTTTTCACTGAAAATGCACATCAGAAGAAGAATTTGTGTGTAACAATTCTAATAGCACAAGGTGTAATGTGAGAGGGAGGAAGAGGAACGGGGGGTGAGAAAAAAAGAGAATGAATCTTGCTACCTTGGAATTAAATTTCTTGAGTAGCTTCTTCCATGATCTTTGTCACTGAATTCTTATTAGTTTAAGACCATTGCCCCAATTATCTGTAATATGAATTGAAGTGATGCTCATACTGTAAGTAGCAAACGCTGCCGCCAGCCACTAAAACACAGCTCAGGCCCACTTAAAGTCTTGATTGTTGTAGTGAATTTGTTTCTAGATAAGGTCTCACTGGATAGCCCTGGCTGGCTGGTTTGGAACTCCTTATGTAGATGAAGCTTGCCTTTTGCTCCTAGAGATCTGTCCTCTTTTGCTTCCTGCATGCTGGTAATAAATGTGCAAAAAAATTATGCCAATGCAAAAATACTTTTAAATAAAGTAATATTTTCATTTTGTAGCATTTTGCTTTAAAGGTAAAAGTGTTTTTATTATCCTATCTGCTGTTAAGAGTTGCTTCCAAGTCTGCCTTGCCTTTCGAAGGTTCTCTGTGATTTAATTATTTTTGCCACTGTTTACTCATATGATCCTATGAGACTAAAATCAGTGAAGCCACAACTCAAATCCACATTCATTGTATCTTCCCTCTGTCCAATATACAGTCTGTACTTTGTCTTGAGTCCATCTCATCAATTGAAAAATGTCTTTCTTTATGTCTTTTGTGGCCTAATTGAAGGTCTAATGTGTTCATGGAATTGTCTTTTTCCCTAACTTGCCTTTTTTATGGGAAAAAAAAGATAATATTAATAGAGTATAGAAAGAAAAGTTAAAGAAAGTGTGGCTAATATTACATAATCTCGAGAGTCTGAGATGTAATTGTGTAACTAGCAATATAATCAGTGGCCTGATAATCAGAGCCTTTGCCTCAGCCTCCCAGTTCCTTCTGTTCTTATTCTTCTTTTAATCTTTGGACAAGAACAACAGCTGGTAATCACTTAGGCTCAATGTTTTGCTGAGAATGAATAACTTTACAGAGTCAAAAGAAAATCTATATTTCCTTGAGTGTAAACAGACTGTCTGTACTTTAAGTAAATAACCACAGGCCAAAAGCAGAAGATCAAGTATAAAGGATACATATATAGTACAAAGTACAAATTATTATATATCTTATGCTTTTAAAAATTAATACCTTCAAAGCATTAATCGAATGAACCCAAAGATAGGGCCCTACAGAGAGAAGATGCAAGTATGCACAGAAGTAGAACTCAACAAAGGACTCTTTAGAAACAGGGCAATTATCATGCTTATATCAATAAGAGTGAACTTGAAACTCAGGGAAAACTGTGACTATTTCCTTGTTTTCTTGGAGCTCACATCCCAACACAGTCTCAGATCCTTGGGATCTTTCTGAATCTTGCGAGTCCTGCACAGTTTGAATTTAGGACTAGCTAGCAATTCCATTTGGAGGATTCCTCTCATTGAGAAGTGCCCCAGGAGGCTTGGGCAGACTTAATGATATTCGAGTTAAAGAGAGAAAATAAGCCACCGTGACAGCCTCAACATGCTTCAGAGACTCATTTGCTATTCCTGTGTGTTAGGTAATCTCATGGGGTTTAAAGCATTCTAGTATCCCAGAGGTGTGATTAAAGGAATGGGGTGTGGGAAACAGCAGACATTAGTTCAACGGAGTGATAAAACCAACATCATTTTACTATCCAGGGATTTCAGGAGTAACAAAATGAGGACAGGGGAATTGGGCCATGAGTGATTTTATTAAAACACTGGGTGAATCCAATCAAAGTGTTTTAACTGTTATGTTCCCTGATGACAGAGGTTATCCTTGTTCTAATTTGCTTTGTGGAATACCAACAGGGCAATAGCAATAAGCAATAAAAATGTTGTTACTTTGTAGCAACATGAAGGAATATGCAGAAAACACACCATAACTAAAGAGTAGTTTTAAAATTTTTTGAGAATGGCTTCTGTTGAATTAGCATTTGCCAGGAGTTAGCTGAGGCCTTGAGGATTTGGAAAATAACACAGACAAGAGATTCTATTAGGAGGAGTGGGTCACATCTATCCATAACCACCAATGTCTCATTATATTATAATGAAAATATATAAATGTTTTCACTAAAACAAAAACTAGTTTTGTGTCTTAAAAAAATCTGTCAGATTCTATTCTAAGCCTTCCCCAAGAAAAATTTTATTTAATTTTTATGACAAATATAGTAACATTTTATGACAAGGAAGAATCACTTAAGGGACTAGCTAACATTATATATATATACACATATATATATATGGTTTAATTTCAGACTCAAATTTAGGAATGATATAAATCTTTTCTAAGCATCATTTTATTCTGTGAACAATAGAACAGCATACATAGGAATGCACTAAAACCCTCATTATTATTAAATTCACTAATAACATTAATTGTCTTTTTTATAGATGTATATGTCACACTATTTTTTTCTTTTTTTCTAAACACACAAGATAGTTGTTAGATCTGCACTCTAAATATCTATTTGATTAACTCAAGTGATAGTAAAACCTATTTAAACTTAGAAGCCAATATCCAACATCTTTCTTCACAACAATAAACTATAAGAAGAAATGAGGAAAGACCAAATACAGAAGCTGACTTTTGTTAAGTAGTTATCACATGCCAAACATTAGGCAACAGTTATCCTTTCATATCTTACTCAATTTAATAAACTGAAACTCAGAAACATTTAAATAATTTTAAAGAGCTAAGCATCTAGAGAACTGTAGATACAAAAATTAAATTTAGACTATGTAGCACAAAACATCTTTTCTTTCCTATATATGATGATCCTTATGATACTATAATTTTATTAATTTCATCTTGCATAAAAATTTGTATGACTATAACACTGGTTTAAGAAAGTACTGTTACATTAGTGAACTTGCCCTACAATGTCAAAAAAAAAGACCGCACAGTCTAAATGGTTTAAACAATAGAAATGTATTTCTCTGTAGTTTCTATATTTTCAAGATCATAAATTAGTATTTTTCATTTCTTCTGATCCCATGGAACTCTTTATCTTTAGTTTTTCCATATATCATAATCAATTTTACTAGATGCTTTTGCACTGACTATATTTGTTTTTAAAGCATTTGAACTAGGGCTCATGGAGTTATCCAAGTTAGGGAAGTGGTTAGGTGAACCAGCTTTCTTCCACCCACTTTCTCTCATTTTCAAAGTTGGTGAAAATTTTAGTGACATGTATGAGTAATGAAAATAGGAGTCAATGCATTAACTTCTGAAAGTGGGACTCCTCCCAGAAGAGTGTGAAAATTGCAATTGTTCTGGCCCTAGCCAGAGGCTATTCCCTTTGCCACAGGATGGATGCCTTGCTGGAGATGAAACCCATTGGTAGAGTCTTTTCATAGCACATAGAAGACCCAGGATTTGATTCCAGCATTAAAATATAAAAAAGAGGGGCAATAGATTATTCCAGGTAATTCATGTTATAAAGAAGAAAAAATGCTGGTACATCTGACTTTCTAGTTCTGACCAAACATGGATTTAGTACATATGGAGGAAAATGAATATTTTTCATGTAGTGAAAAGTATTTGTAGCTTTGAAATAGTTTTTACAAAGTGATTTAAGTACATTGAAAAAATGTTTGCATCTTGCCATTTTTGTTTGGTTATTTGTTGTTGTTGTTGTTGTTGTTTTATAAAGGCCAAAATATGGAGGAAGAAGGGTTAATACTTGCTATAAGGTCCACAAAACAATAACTAATAAAACGGACAGATGAAAAGTGGTTACATAAAATACACAGTTGTGCAAATTCAGTAATGAATGTCTTTTCCTATTTTATGTCACTAGATTTTTTTAAGGAAATTCAGTGGAGAAATAATATTTTGTTGAAGGGCATTTAAAAAATGATCTTAGGAACTACTCAGAAACTTGTGTGTATATTATCAGAAGGAGAAACTAGAAGTTGGAGTTAGACTATAAAACAAATTGGGGAAAGTGGCTAATGTGCTTTGTATTTATTACTATTAAAGGCTACAGAACAAAAATATAATATCTTACCCTGTGAATTTTTAAAGTAAATAGCATTCACACACACACACGTACACACATGTGGTTTTCAAATGACTATTAGTAAACAAAAGATTGTAAATTAATTAAATTTCAATACCTCAATACTCTCTCCAAGGTTACTTACCATTAAGCTGTGTTGCCCATATATTTTAGTTAGGCTCTATCATTTTGGATCATGGTTACTACTAAATAGCAATTGACTAGGGAAAATTTATTTCAATTCACTTGAAAGAACACTTACATAGCAAAGCTCTGTTGATAAAGGTGCTACTGAAATAAACCCCTCATTCCAATTAGCATACACTCCTTTAGACAGTCAAATAAATAGTTTATGTCCTGAAATAATCTTACAAAGTTGGATTAGGTGTCAGGAAGAAGATTGGTTTAGAAATACAGAATTAGAGAATTTTTTTCATATCATCTATGTCTTGAGGAGTACAGAAGAAGTAAGTATATAAAAAATATCTTAGAGAAAGATAACCATGAACAATCTGGGATATCTGAAAACATGATATACACAGTTAATTATCTTGTGAACTCATCAATGCCATGCCTTGCTCTTTTTTTTTTTTTTTTTGATTAAAAAGATTCTCCATGGTCAAGTGTGTCTTTCAAGGAAAATTCGAGCTGTGTATGTCTCTGGGCCATGGTCACTCATATTTTAGTCAGAATAATAAATTCTTAATTTTGCAGAAAAAAATGTACATTTGTTGATCTGTTTTCTGTTATGTGGCTTAAGTAAGCTACACATAAGACAATGGTAATGGTAGGCTAATTAGAAAGACTACACACTTGTTCTTAGAAAAGCTCCAGCTTTATCAAATGTTTTAAGGAGTTTAGATTCTGCTTTGAAAAATTAGAATGTTAATTTATATATATATGAAGCTCAATTCTATGACAGAAATATATTGCTAACTACATAAATAACTTAAGTCAAGAATAAATTTATAGAATTAGTTTTAAGAGTATATCTTATTTAATCATTGTAATTTTATCAATTTAATATGCTATCAACTTATAAAATATTTGTTATCTTATGTTTTTCATTATATTATCTTTGAAATCTATTGCTTTAAATTAAAAGTACTATGTGTTTTGGATTAGACATATATCAAATGCTCATAGTCACATGTGCTTAGAGGCTACCATAGTGGTAGAACATAGGAGACAGAATAGGTTTGAACTACAAAGGAGAGGTCTAAACCCATGGCTCTAACATAGAATAGCTACTCATTGCTAAATAAAATTCAGTCTGATAACAAGTGGACAACTATTGTACCTACTTCAATTTATTTTGCTTGTTTCCAAACCCAAAATGAGCCCCTTTCTCCACGTTATGGGGGAAAGTTATATCCCGAAGTAATCAATCTAGAAATAACAAACCTAAACAAAATAAGCCTAATCCTGAGGATGTGTCAGACCAGGAAGCTGCTGTCAAAGAACAGACTGAATTTTAGCAAATGTTGACAAGCCTGAGAAGCTTTAGTGATGCTGTGAAGGATTTTCCACCTTCAGTTAAGATAGTACAATTTCTGCACTGTCATTAAATCCAGTTAGAATCAAGGACTAGAGGTGACTAATGAGCTAAAAAAAAAAAAAAAAAAGTAAAACACCACCTCCTGGATCCAGTGGATCCATTGACACACAGTCCCACATGGAGATTTTTCCTTCTATTCAGATAGAATCACTCTTAATGAGACAGGCAGCACAAGCTTGAGCTGCTAACCTGACAGCCTAGAAAGAAAGCTGAGGAAAGTTTTAATTCTATAGGGCTAGAAAGAGAATCTGGGTCACAGTGTATGTCTCAGCATTTCATTTTCCTATGGGAAGGGTATTCAAAGAAAGAAATAAGAAAATTCCTCAAAAATATTTTTAAGAAAAATTAGTATATTTTTCAACATAAGGTACATTAACAAGGCAATTAAAACATAAACACTCCAGAAGTCATAATGTCAAAATCTACATACCTCTTTATGCCTAACAATGATGTCATTAAGAAGCCAACTTTAGATGATGAAGCAGCTCTCTCTCCAAAAGTCCCTTCTTACTATACATATCATTGTCAGCATAAAGCTACAATTCATAATTAAATGTCTTTTAGGAATGAACTTAGCATTAACTGTTGCTCATTGGTGGACTTTAAACAAAAAAGTAAAGCATATCCAAGTTGCAAACTGCAACCACTGAACAGCTTGGGATATGAAACACCTTGGACTGACACCTTGGAGCCCATTCCCTCCAGAGAAACACCTGACTCAGTTTTGTGTGGGGGTGAAGAAAGCAGATCTGCCTGGAGTGAATGTTGAACTAAGCCACCTTGGGACCTTGGGACCTCATGCCCTTGCTGGGGAGGAGATAAACAGATGGAGAGAAGAGTGAGTGACTGGGAGGGGCAGAAGGGGAAAGAGAGCCTTAACAAGGGGAAACATAGATTAAAAAAAAAATAAAAAAACAAAGAGTGACACACATTGAGTTGCTAAGTGCTAAATCATACAAGATTCTACTTTATCTGGAAACTAGGCACAATAGTTACTTAATAAATATGTTTGCTGAGCAATAAGTTTCAAAAGAAACATTTAATGGTGAGTAAAGTGTGTTTGGAAGAACTATGTAGCTGAACTGTGGTCCTAGTGTAAAAATATCAGGTGAAAGAACAGGTTTGGACATGTGAAGGACTGAGGCTGAAATTCTATCTCTTCTATTAGTAAGCAATCAATTATTTAGCAAAATTGTTATCACTATCTCATTTGTGAATCTGTAAAATTATGCGCTATATCATGCTAACTTCTTCAAGTTTATTAGTTTTCATATTAATGCATGTGGATTAGCAAGTATACTACTTGATATTTACATAATTAGATAAGCTGTAGGTGAATTCCACCTTTCTTCATGGTAAGGATGATAATGATGGTGACAGGAGCTATAAAATTATCTATTGAGTTTGTGTCCTGTACCACTCCCATATGTTAAGCACTTGGTGAAGAAGTTTCCTACCGAAATCCAATAAACAAAATCTCACTTTACACTAGTTACACTTTAAAAATCTGTAACTCAGCAGTCTTGTAGTAATACTCCTGCATTCCTCATTCCCATCTATGTGACCCATGTAATTTGAGTTTTGAGGTTTTCAGGGGTCAATTGTAAAGAACAAAGTTAGAAGAATCTCTACTTCTGGACTACATAGAACACAATCTTTACACACTACTTTTTATGCAGCTCTTTTTCCTCCTCAGGGTCATTGGCTGCATTAGTCTATGAAGGTGGAGGAAACAGAAGCAGGAAACAGGGTTCAGAGTGCTTTGGGTACAAAGAAGACAGGCCTCTGGAGGACAGACTTTGTTAAATCAGTTTCGCTCAAACCCCAATTTGCAGTAAGGGGCCGGCTCCTATCATACAGAGGGATTAGTGGAAGCATGACCCTATTAAAATGGCTATAGTACTTGCCTAATTGCCTTGCGGAACATCAGGGGAAGAACTTTTGCAGGGAATTGTGTCAGGATCACCCTTGAGATAAGTCAGGCATCCTGGACCTAGAGACACCCTCCAGGTAAAGCAAGGTAGAGAGCAGGAAGCATTTTCTGGGGGAGGGAGTCCTCCATATTGCTAAACTTAGAAAAAGTTGCCAGGCTATGGTTTACTGCAACATTTGAGGACCAGGGCCTTCAAAAACTTCAAAAGATGCCAAGTGTCAGGAGGAAAAGCCCACAAAGATCAATTGCATGCAAAGGCCTACAGGACACTGAGCAAATCGGGGAGCAGAAGAGGTGGTTCTCCACAAACAAGAGATTGGTTCTCTAGTGCCAAACAGCCCTGAAAACATACATACAGGAGTATTCTATAGACTCAAGGGTTAATTTGGGAACATATAGATATAAACAAATACATATATGTATAAATAAAAATTGATGAAAAGTAATGTATTTGAAGAAGGGGTTATGAGTCAATTTAGAAGAGAAATGGAAAGGAAAGAGTTGTAAATAAAATACAAGCAAAAAATACACAAAATAGTTGAAAAATAAAAAAGGTAATCATATTCTCACCTTCAAAAATTTTAGTAGATTTTGGAATTATCCATATTATTACCTGTTCTTTGAGTATAGAAAATGAAAATTAACTCTTTTTTATAAGCCTACATATTTCCTCATGACAAGACTAAATCTCAGTTGAGAATATGATTTTTTTTCAGAACATCAAGTAATAATTTCATGACTTTTAGTATATGATATAAAATACATATTTCATTGAGGGGGTACAGAAAAGCTAACCATAAGGAGAGATAAGAATGAAAACTTAGTGTTGGTTGACTCATCAGATCAGCCTTCACAGAATCTGTAGTTGGAAGTTTCTGAGTCCTGTATGGTTCCTCCCAAGTCCAAAGCTGTTTATAAAGTAATCACTCAGATGCTTAATAATAATTACAAACTGTTCTACGGTGCATGCTGTTAATAGCTATCTCTTACATCTTAAATTAACCAATTTCTATTAATCTATGTATTGCCATGTGGCCAATGGGTTACTGGTACATTACATCTTTCTTCTTTGGAGGCTGGATGGCATCTCCCCTGACTCCCTATATCTCTGTTTGGATTGCTAGCCTTACTCTGTTCTGCTTTGTCATAGGACATAGCAGCTTCTTTATTAACTAGAGGTAGCAAAACATATTTATAGAGTATAGAAAAACTATCCCATAGCAAGTGTCTAATGCCATGTAGTTCATTTTCAATATACTTAAAACATAGTAAAATTTGGGAAAGGTTTCTAGGCAATAATAAAAGATGTACAAAAAAGCTTAAGGTGTGACTACATAATGACTCTGTAAAAAACACATGTGACTGTGAATGTGGTTTCTATAGTTAAAAGGCCTAGAATCTAGTGTTGTCTCTGACTGATAGCATAGACATAAAGTATTTGTGACATCTAAAGATGAGTAATGGTCAAGGGATGGGAGAGTCTGTGATAATCATTCTGGGAATTAAGTGAGATCTGAACCCAACAGATAGCAAAATGGTCATCAGTTTGTTAATAACCTCCAATCTCTGATTACTAAATTAATGCAAACATTTGATTTTTTTCTCCTTCTTTGAGGAGAAAGCCCTGTAAAATTAACATTCCTGCTTCTCTTCATGTTTCCCAGTGTGAACAAAGACCTCATTGCCCCTGACATGCTGTGTAACAGGAGAGTCTACTATTTCTAAGTCAATATTATATATAGTATATATTTTGTATGTGTTTTTATGTGCATAGTATGTATATAAATTTATACACATGTTTATTGTAAATAAATCACATTTATGTAAATAAACCTGTGACTAAGAAAGCAAATTGTCTTACATACTTTATGTTGGCACAACAGAATAATTAATGCTAGATAAAATATATGTAAAAAAAAGAGAAGTTAACTTGGATCAATACTTCGGGTAGGGTGGTAGTCCAAATAGCACCGGGAAATGTTTGGCTTTATTATTAAATAGTATGGCAAGATATAAAAAAATTAAGTTTTATACAGAAAATATATGTGTACAAGCAAAGACGAAAGATGTTGTGTAAGAACCAAACCTGATTATATATCCTGACAGACCTTATCCTCCTACCAAGAAGTCATCTGAGCATGAATCCTGACAGTCAGATTACCTTCTCTTATGCCTATTTAAAATGTCTACCACAACATTTTGAAGACACTGCAGACCAAACTCCCAAAACAAAAATCCTTGGAGGATAAACCATATCCAAACCAGAGCAGTGGGATCAATTATCATATAACAAGATTCAAAGGGGGAAAAGATAGCACAAAATAAAAACAGCATGCTTTTTATTATAAAATGCTTCCTATTATTTTATATTAAGGCATGTGTGTATATTAAACAGAAGACAAGTGTGAATGCTGAGGAAACTATTGCACATTCATGATCCTCAAGGATGTATTTGACACTGTCAAAAGATGGAAATATTTTAAAAGTGATCTTTGATTTATGAACACTTGGTCCCTACATAATCAAATACTTTTAGGCCATAAGCAAGAATAAAATCCTCCTATTGTGACAACATGTATGGAGAGACGAAACATCATGTAACTTTATTATGTAAATAAAGTTAAACACTAAAATGTAAACATTGCATGATCTCACTGATAAGAAAAATCTAGGAAGTTGGGTTTTTTTTTTCCTTCTTTATTTTGTATTTAACAAAAAAACAGTAACATGAATTTAAAATGAAGAAAAGTTAACAATAACTATGAAGAGGATAAGTATCATAAGCATGGCTTATCAAGGGTGGTAATGCAAATAAGATTGCTACACATATATTTTCTTTGTGTTCATCTTTCCCTCTGAATTTTTTTCCCATCCCTGTATATCCTCATTCAAGGTCCCTTCCCCCTCCCACCACATTTTGACATTTCTCTTCTCTGCAACTCCCCATCCCCTCCCTGGGCAGGGAGCAGACAGTCCTATGGTCTCACTGACCCAATAATGCTTGGATCAGTCTCCACTCCTGGCCAGAAATTGAGAGTAAAAGGATAAAGAGTGGAAACCAGAGAAGAAGTAAGGAAAGGACGAGAAGCAAGGTTCCTTTATTTTAGAAAATAAATTTCTTGTTTCCCCATGTATCTGCTTGCTGTCCCTCACTTCCCCCTCCCAACCCCTCCCTGTCAGCCTTCAGTCTCCCTCCTCCCCATTCCCTCATCACTTCCCCCAAAAGGGCAAGAAGTCCCAAGGTGGATCACTTCAGGATCCACTCTTGGCAGGTCCGATTTCCTCATCATAATGTCTTGACTGGGTTAGGTTTTCCTCTGGGTGAATGGGCTTCAAAGTTTCAGTCCACGCATCGAAACACGGTCTGCTCCCTACACTCAAGGCTCCATATACTGCCCATGTCAGTGGACACCTGCCTATTCTTGGAGGGCTTAGTTCCTTTTCTTGAAGGCTCCTCAGTGGCTGTTCTTACTTCAGTGAGCTTCCCAGAGTTTCAGCCAGTCTTCACTGTGGGAGTTTTCCTCATAAGCTCTATCCCCTTGCTCACATAGACTCTTCTCCCCTGCTCTAAGCTGGAAAAGGAGCTCAGCCCAGTGCTCAGCCATCTACCTATGCCTCTACCTCTATTCATTGTTGGATGTAGGTTCTATGATGGCACTTGGGGTGGCTATTCATAGTTAGTTTCATGAAAGATGTTCTAGTTAAATAATAACATGAAGTATTCATTTTGAAAAGCTATAAAACTGTTGGATTTTTCTTTTTCCTTTTTTTTTCTTTTTATTTTGAATGAAGTCATATTTTTTATCCTCGTATATCCTTGTTTAAGCTCCCTTCCCCCTCCCACTCTCTCTTCACCCCATCTATTTATCTCCTCACCAGCAAGGGATGGGGTCCCAAGTTTTCAATATGGCTTAGTTCAGCATCCACTTCTGGCAGATTCACTTTCCTCACCCCAACATCAAGACTGGGTGAAGTTTCCTGTGGAGGGATTGGGATCCAAGGTGCCAGCCGGTCCAAGGTCTATCAGGTCCCAAGCTGTTCATTATTTGTGGTTTGCAACTCGGACATGCTTTGCTTTTTGATTTTTTTGTTTAAAGTCCACTAATGAGTGAGTACATCCCTTGCTTATCTTTCTGGGTTTGTGATACCTTGCTCAGGAGGATATTCTCCAAATCCATCCATTTGACTGCAAATTTAGGATATCATTTTTTCTTACTGCTGAGTAGTACTCCATTGTATTGATGTACCACAGTTTGTTGGGCTTTTCAACAGAAAAGAAAAAGAATAAAACTTAACAAAACAGAAAAATTTAACAATTTGAACCTTGTACAATATATGCATGTACTGAGACATTAGTTTGTTATACATTTCAGTTAAGAGAAAAGATACTTATTGTACCTAATAAATGCATTTCAGTTAAGAGAAAAGATACTTATTGTACCTAATAAATGCAATTCTCTTATTTCAATATCTCTTTTATATATTCATTTTCATATAGGCAATTATGGAGAAAGTGGGATGGAGGCATTCAAAGATATGTCAGCCAAGGAAGGGATTTGCATCGCCCACTCTTACAAAATCTACAGCAATGCTGGGGAACAGAGCTTCGATAAACTGTTGAAAAAGCTCAGAAGCCATTTGCCCAAGGCCCGGGTGGTAGCTTGCTTCTGTGAAGGTATGACAGTAAGAGGTCTGCTGATGGCCATGAGACGCTTGGGTCTAGCAGGAGAGTTTCTGCTTCTGGGCAGGTAAGTGGTAATAAAAATTAATACCAAAACTTTGCTTTTATTCTTTTCCTTCATAAGAACTTTTGTAACAGAATTCTAATCTGTGTATGAGAAGAGCATAACTATCATAAATCATTATAATGATCAGAGAGAAAGATGGGAAGTGAGTGGTTAATGTGTGGGCAGTTGGTGATGAAATCAGGAATGAGAATATGAAGACACTGTCCTCAACCTCAAAAATCAGCATAAGGAATAAGATGGTTTCTTAAATGTTTAGGGGTATCCAGAAAATTATATAAATAAAACTTGCTGGTATTAATTTTAAAATGGATTAGGTAATACATATATAATCTTGCCCTATAATATACAATTGTAGAGTTTTGGGTTTAAACTGGGGTAGTATTTTTTAATATAGCTGATATCGCATTGTGTGATCTTCTGCATTGACACCAGATAAGCTTGTAAAACATTAGCTTCTACAGAAATTGATTTTTAATTATCTAGATATTTCACTAGAATAATACAACTTTACTGGTTCCATGTGGATGTAGTTAAATCTTTATTGGTCAGTATTTTCAAAGAAATAATAAAAAGTAATAATATGTGACTTGTGTAATATAAAATGCATGTAATACAAACACATTGAGATACATGTATAAGATATATGTATTGTGAAACTTCTTATGAGGAACCAATTCATTTGATAAAGGAGGGTGTGGAATAACAGAACCTATAGTTGGAAAGCCAGAAGAGAGCCCATGTATGTTCTAGTCCCAGTGTAAGCCTGAGATGCATGAAAGAAGAACATGTTAACTTCTCTGGAGGTCGGGAACCTGAGTTCTAAAAAGTGCCAGTGCATAGTCTACATCTGAAAGACAGGCAAGACCAATGTCATACAGCATGTAATCATGTGTAGGTCCCTCCTCTTGTCTATCCTTAAATCTTCAACTGGGTAGGCAATGTCCTATCAGACTGAATGTAGGAGTCAGGACAAAGAGCAGTGTTTTACTCATTCCACTCATCTCAAATGATGTTGTCATAAAAGAGCATCACAAAAATACCCCTAGTGTCTGGTTAAATGTTGTAGTACCACATCTCAAGCAATAAATATATAAAGTATGTCATCGTAAACATTTGAAGGGTGCCATAATTTTTAATGGAATTCTCTCTACAGGTGAGGAATTGTGATATATGGGATTTTTCCATTCTACCCTTAAAAGTGTCATATATCATTTACCCTTTCTGAAAAACTTGACATGTTATAATGTGTCATATACCCAATGTGAAAAGTTGGAAGGATGAGCCTAAAATATACTGCCTTTCTTGGTAGTTCTGTCTACAGCAGGAAGTCATCTCAGTTGTTATCTTTGATACTTTAAAAAATTAAGTACATTTCATTTATTTGCAAAATGCTTAATGGAATTGCTGTGTTCATATTTAGGTCCTGCCCAGGTATATTTTCTGGCACTCACTTTATTTACCTAATTCTCTTATTTGAAATGAGAGCAGTAAATTGATGCAATTTACTAAAAGCTTGACGTGAAAGGTCATGCTTTATTTATAATAAATATATTAGATAAGATTGACTTTAAATTTATATTATATATTTTGTCCAAATTATCTTTAATATCTCATGTCCTAATCTCAGACTAGTTATGTATCCTATAGTTTCACAGAACTCAAGAATTTGTACATTGACACTCTTTATGTTCCAAAGGCTGATGTTAATACTTTAGAACAATAGAAAAAAACCCAGAGCATTACAGAGTCCGATGTTTTTTTGAAAAGAAATAAAATTTTCAGATTCTATTTATTTTATTTGAACAATTTTCCATCATTAGATGGCAGAATGTAGGCATTACTGACTAAGTACTAGTTAATATTTATGATAGTTACAATTTACCAATATAACTGTATTGTTTTATATACCCTAAATTATAATTCAAATTTTAATATTTTAAAGTTTATCCTGGAAATACTCAAAAAAGTTCTTTCTGAGTTATTTAACCTATGGTAAACACATTTGCAATCTTTAGCCAGAGACTCAACAATCCCTTTATTGATAAGGTAATTTATAAGTAATAATTATTATAACTGATTTAGTTTATTTATGAGTAATATTGTTGAAAACTTTTTTATTTGGAAATAAAATATTTCTCTGTAATATTTATTGTATTATGTCTAGTTTATTGTGTGAGTTCATCTTTTAAAATATCATAAAACCTGCAAAATTTCCACAAATACTATAGACATGTATATAATATGTCTATGGTATGAATAAAGCTAGCAAAACTGTGGTCCATCTTGGCTATATTTTGTTGTGTTTGTATGCATTAATTTGGCAAGTCCAGAAGTTTTATTTATAAACAGCAAGCTGTTTTGTTGCATGTACATAAAACTGTCTAGACCACAATGATCAAGCACAGATAGTAGAGAGAATACATGTAAAAGGAGTTTGTAAAAGAATATAATAGATTCCACTTTGTGCTTCTTATACAGAATTTTTTTTAAAGTTAACATTTTATAGCAATGTTTTTGCCAATATGTAATTTATGATCATGAATAACAGTTTTAAAGGGGAAGCATACATGCAAATAAATATAGAGCTTACAGATTTCTATTTTTCTCCAATACAGGGAGTTATTAAAATATTTGCTAGTTGCTAAACCTTTAACTTCAAATGCCATCATAATGTCTAAAGTTGTGAGCCTAAAGCAAGACTCATCTTTTCCTATGCCTATAATGGATATACAGCTATGTTTTCAGTAGCCAAACTCTTATATAGTCATGTTCATTTTTCATTTTATTTCTGTGTTTTTCTTGATAAATTTTAATGGCTCTTTTTAAAATAAAAAAAATAATTACTAAAAATGTTGAAAATGTTTTTATACTAATATTTTAATTTTAACCTCTTTGTGACATTTTAGACAATGTCAAAATATAATTTTTACTATCTTCTTTAAGATCCATAAAATTGGAATGCTTCCTTCAAAGGCCAGTCAAAGAGGTATGTTTAGTTAGTCATTTAATTTTGAATTCTAGGAAGATCAGAAGATTAACCATGTGAGAACAGAGATCATTTAAAGTACAGAAATAAAGCAATAACCTGGGAAGGAAAACTCCTGAACTGCAGCATAAATAAAAATCATCAGTAAAAACAGAAAATAGATTTAAAGATTTGAACACACATACCATCACTTGATGTTCTCACATTATCCTTGTCAGTGACAAGGAGAGAGAGAGAGAGAGAGAGAGAGAGAGAGAGAGAGAGAGAGAGAGAGAGAGAGAATGTGTGTGTTTGTGTGTCTGTGTGTGTGTGCATATATATTTTTAGGTGGTGGCATTGGGCTAAGCACATGTCACTGAAGTGTAAAAACCAAAAGAAAGAAATGATTAATAAATGGTTTTCTACATTACCTTTAAAAATGTTACTTCATCTGTTACAATGAGAAGAAAGGATTCTGCTACACTATAATAAAAAAGACACAATAAGGAGAAGCATTTTAGCTATACTATAATAAAGAAAGTTCTTAAAATAATAACCAATTTAAAATTTGTTCCTTGCTGTCACATAAATTATTGTGAGATTTAACTCTGTGTTTAAAGGTAGATTAAACTATAGATCAACTTCCAATTGAAATCAGCAGAAGTGAGTCATGAAAATAACTTATGCTAACTAATCGGAGATGATATCTTTGATCTATGACTTAATGGACATTCTATTACTGCTTCTACACTCCAAAATCATAGGGAAACTGTTGTAATTTTGGATGCAGCTCCATATTTTTTAAAAAAAAGTCCAAGTGATTTATGCATGCACAATTCTTCCAACATCACCAGATAGATGAATATATCCCCAAGTAGGAAAGAGATGGGATGACTACAAACTTTTTAATATCTCCACTCCTTCACCTGAAAGCAGGGGAAAATTATCTCAAACACTTGAAATTTCAAAACTAAGATATTATTGTATTCTCAAACTATCTTTCTGATGTTGATCTTGTCAAATTGGCTTTGAAAACTGAAAATCTGAAACTAAGAGATATAACTTGTTTTTATCCAGCAAGGTCAATAGATGTTCAACTAAAATTTGGCTGCTATTGGTGACCTTGAAAGATATTCTGTCTGAAAACCAGAAAGATCTAAAAGGTAGACAAGAGGACCTATGATGCAGAAGAATTTTGAGTGAAAACAACCCATAACTTCCAAGTTTCCTTCTGGACTAGAACATTAACATCTCAGAGTTCTGTTAGTTTGGGGAATGACCGTACTTACAAAATATGTTTAGAATATTTCGATAGTTGGATATGAATAGCACCTATTCATAGAGGAATGTGTTTAGCAAAGACTATTATATATGATTATTCTAGGGTGGTAATTTATTGACTCTTTTTAGCAAGTCTATTTGGAAGCTATCATTTCTCTTATTTTATAGCTGAGGAAACAGAAAGAAAACCAACTTGTTAAAGATCATACAGGCAAAGCCAGAGAGGACAGTGGGAGGAAGTCTGTGTCCTTAACCATAGTGATGAGCCATCTATAGGTCTTTGATGATCCTTACTTTTAGAAAAAAATTTAGTCTTACTGCTATGAAATATCAATGACTTTTCCTGTGGCCAATATAAAGAAAGTGTAACAAAGAAAGTAGGATAATTAAAATTAATTTTCTTTAAAAAGGGAGTTTTCTTTTTTTTTTCATGTTCACCTTTTTTTTGTTTTTCTTCTTTATTTATTTTGTATTTATCAATAAAAACAGTAAATTGAATTTAAAATGCTGATAAGTTAACAATAACTATAAAGAAAATAAAAATCATAAGCAAGACTTATCAAGGGTGATAATGCAAATAATTTGCTACGCATAAAATTACTTTGTGTTCAGTTTTCCATCTGATTTTTTTTCTATCCCTGTATATCCTTATTCAAGGTCCCTTCCCCCTCCCGCCACATCAGGTATTTTTTCTTCTCCACAACTCCCCATCCCCTCCCTGGGCAGGCAGCAGACAGTCCCATGGTCCCACTGATCCAATAATGCTTAGTTCAGTCTCCACTCCTGGCAAATCCAGTTTTGTTCCCCCTCCCTCAAGAGTGAGTCAGGTGTTCCTCTAGGTAAAGTGGGATCCGAAGGGTCAGTCCAGGGTGTTTCTAATCCCAAACTGTTCATTGGTTGTGGTTTGCAGCTTGGACATGCTTGGCTTTTTTCTTGTTTGTTTGTTTAGAGACCACTAATGAGTGAGTACATCCCCTGCTTATCTTTCTGAGCTTGTGATACCTCACTCAGGAGAATATTCTCCAAGTCCATCCATTTGCCTGCAAATTTTAGGATATCATTTTTTCTTACTGCTGAGTAGTATTCCACTGTGTAGATGTACCACAGTTTGTTAATCCATTCTTCAGTTGAGGGACATCTAGGTGGTTTCCAGGTTCTTGCTATTACAAATAATGCTGCTATGAACATAGTTGAGCTAATATCTTTGGAGTGTGACTGTGCATCTTTAGGGTATACACCCAGAAGTGGTATTGCTGGATGCTTGGGGAGATTGAGTCTCAATTTTCTGAGAAACTGCCATATTGCATTTCAAAGTGGCTGAACAAGCTTACACTCCCACCAACAATGGAGTAGTGTTCCCTTTGATCTGAATCCTCTCCAACATAGGCTGTCATTGTGCCTTTTATCTTAGCCAATCTAACAGGTGTTAGGTGGTATCTCAAAGTTGTTTTGATTTGTGTTTCTCTGATGGCTGAAGATGAAGAGCACTTTTTCAGGTGCCTTTCAGCCATTTGTAATTCCTCTGCTGAGAATTCCCTTTTTAGATCTGAACTCAATTTTTTGATTGGGTAATTCAAGGTTTTGGGCTCTAGATTCTTGAGCTCTTTATATATCTTAGAGATCAGTCCTCTATCACTTGTAGGGTTGGTGAAAATCTTTTCCCATTCTGTAGGCTGTTGTTTTGTCCAATTGACAGTGTCCTTGGCTTTACAGAAGCTTCCTAGCTTCTGGAGATTCCACTTATTGATTTTTGGTCTTAGTGTCTTCTTAAAGTAAAAATAAATCCAATGTAATCAAAGACAAACATAGGAAACTATGATTTGTTAAAAGCAGGTCAGAGCCATGTGATTTTCCTTGGTTTTTTTATAAACCTGATATGGTTGATTGGATTCACACAAGATGAGGTAATGTTTTACTGACAAATAGTCACATTCATTTATATAATGTCATAGTTGACTGGTTATAATAAATTATTGAGTAATTTTGAAGAAAACCATGTATTCTATGAGCCTTGACCTATTGTGTGTCTGTTTGACTATGTAATGATTTGAAGATTCTAATCCAATGTTCAAAAAAAGTAAAAGTGTCGCTAATTACTTACACAACAATATTAAGACTCATGCTTTCATCATTCTATCAGAAGTGCTGGTGCTTTGCATATAAATTCTGGCTTTATATTTCTGTTCTCTCAGAAGTTTAGGGACTTGGAGACACCTGCAGGACTCTTAATGAAGCTCTTATTGGATATATGGGGACAGGCTGCAATGTTCAATACTGTGTTTCTCACTATTTAGAAGAGCAAGAACAAAGGCATTTAATTTTTTTTTTAATCTTTTGGGAACATATGGTTCCAAGCAACAAAAATAAGCAATACATCTCAAAGACCTCTTATTTAGCCCTGAATGATTTAGTTTTACTTAAAAGTTTTAATATTGCTAAGTATAATGAGAATGTACATTTTTTGGTACATATATTTGTCTTTTTAATGAAAGTAAATTTATTACATTCATTTTCCAAATTGAGTTAATGGCAGAGAGGAAATATTTCCCTTCTTTTATTTTCTACCCATCTTTCTGAGAGTTAAATTATATAATAAATTGTGACACTAAATAATCTTAAGCTATTCCCCTTGATTTTCTTTGAGCTCTGTAATATGACACATGTTGTCTTTAACATATTGCTTGATCTGCCTACATTCTTTTGTACTATAATCAAAAGTGAGACCATAAATAATAAATAACTAGAAATATCCAGAAAACTTGATTTAATGGTTAAGAGCACTTGCATTTGCAGAGGGCCTGAGTTTGATTTTCAGCATGCACATAGTGTCTCACACCATCTATAATTCCAGTTTAGGAACCCAATGTTCTCTTGTGATCCCTACAAACACCAAGCATACATATTGTATGAAGACATATATGTAATCAAAGCACATAACATTTTAAAAATTGATAATTAAGAAGTCATAGGCCCAGTTGGAACAGATATACATCAAAATCAAATTCGAACTCAGTGCAAATGCCTATGAACTGATTATGGAAACTTATTATTTCTGTACAGTGCCATCCTTAAGACATCTTCACTTGCTCAGAATCAAAACTTAAATGCTTTCTCAAACACCTGCTTTACAGTATCAGCTATATGGTTTTCTCCCTGGAATCACTTGCACGTTTAAGACTTCACAGTTGGGATTATCATGTAAGATATTTCCCTACCATTGTTAAAATTTGGAAAGTCAAGTATAGCCTCTTAATAGTCTAATGACTATTCACTTCTTCTCCTGTCTTTTTCTCTTTTTACTTTCACCTTATCTCAAGAGATTCTTGGAAAATGTGTTCAATGGGTTGTTAATCTCTATCTTTTACAGCTAATACATTACTATATTTAGAATGCCTAAAACTTCAGAGAACAAAAACCAACAATAAGAGGATTGGCAGTCATGCATATTTGAAGTAATTTCCCCATTAATTATTATTACACTAAACAGGCAAGTTCTAGGACTTTTGAGAGCACAAAAGCAAACTAAAGAAATGCTGCTGTGCAAGAGGGCCAGCTAAAAGCCTCCTGATGGAAGTCAATCATTCCTCAGGATGACCTCCCTGGGATTTTACAAATGAGCTCTAATTCATAGCTTTTCACACACATGGAGATAACTGGCTCTGACCAAATATCACTAAAAAGGTCATCTCTTTGTTACATAAAAATGCACTCAACTAATCAACTTTTTCAATGGAAAAGTTAATTTATTAACATAATGTTGAGACAAAGAAGCCTGTAGACATCTGTGGATCTTAGTTGTGATTGAAAATAAGAAAGCATAGTAAGAATTTATTTCTGTCTGACTGTCTGACTATCTCTTGGTCTGTCTCTGTCTTTCTTTTGTGTGTGTGTGTGTGTGTGTGTGTGTGTGTGTGTGTGTGTGTGTGTGAGAGAGAGAGAGAGAGAGAGAGAGAGAGAGAGAGAGAGAGAGAGAGAGAGAGAGAGCTTGTATATATATACCTCTGCACAATTGTATGTTGAAGCCAGATGACAACCACAGTTTTCATTCCAGAAGGCGCTGGCTCACATTGATTATTTGTTTGTTTGTCTGCTTCTTTTTTCTGACACCTCTACTCAGTGATCTGCAACTCAACGAGTAAGCTAGAGAGCTTGCTAATGAGTGTCAAGGATTTACTTGACTCTAACTTCCCAATGCTCAGATTTTAAGCATATGACATCATGTCAAGGACATCTTTCTTCTTCTTTAAATGGAAATTCTATGGCTCAAATTCAGCTTTTTATGTTTGCAAGGCAGGCACTTTCTTCCCCCCTTTACCTCATTTTATGGACATAAACCCATCTGATTTTTAGTAACTGCCATGCTTCCCTTTCTTCTTCTTTTCCTCTTTCTCTTCTACTTACATTTCATACATAAACACGTGTTTCTTGCCTAAACAGTCCTGCTCTTATAGTAAATTTCTGATAGCCACGTCTGCATTTTCTTGCCTTGCCTGTTTGATTGTAGTTAAACTCTTCCTTTCTTTTATATACTCTATCAAGTACACTTACTTTATTCTCTAGCTTTTGTAGTTCATTCCTTCTTCCATCCCTCTCTGAAAACCATTTTTTGCTTATTTTTTCTTACATTTACTCAATTAACTCACCATATTAAAAAAAAAAACAGTGCCAGAAAGACTAGTATTATTTTCTTTAAGACAGATATCTGCACATAATCTTTCCCCCCTTAAATAGCAATAATACTTCCTTCATTAAAATCTATGCTGAATACTATAGGTTCTGTGTTGATTTAACAGTACTATATAGCTTTTTTGTCTATACATAGGTAATTCTATATTTGGTCTTTGCTACTAATTATATGTTAATTTTTAACAATGTTTCACAATATGGATATGATCAATAAGGTATATTATCTTATTTTCATAATCTTGTAATTTGTAAAATTTTTGTTCTACACTAATTTTAGAAGTTTATGAATTATGAAATTAGGGTGTTGGATATTAAATATTAGAGGCTGAAAGATTCAGTGATAGTAAATGTTCTGAAAAAGAAAGAATGTGATGATGGGGGAGCCTGAATCTGACTCACCTGGATGTACCAAGCTTTGCTGACTTCCAATGGGAGGCTTTACCTTTTGTGGGGAGGAAATAGGGTGGGTTTTGTAGTAAAGGCTGGAGGAAAGCAGCAGGAAAGAAGGGAGATCTGTGGTTGGTACATAAAATGAATAAAAACATTTCTTAAATTAAAAAAATTAATAAAAAGGATGGTTTTTACACATATTTATAGTTTTCCAAAATGATCTTCTTCTGCCTCATAAAAAG
The DNA here is from genome assembly GCA_004025045.1 of Sigmodon hispidus. NCBI lineage: Eukaryota > Metazoa > Chordata > Mammalia > Rodentia > Cricetidae > Sigmodon > Sigmodon hispidus. The sequence goes on from PVIH01010057.1 coordinate 63,810, forward strand.
TGTATTGTTCTTAATTATTACAGTTTCTTGATTTTTATTAGTAGGTTTTACATTTCTAATTATTGCATGGCAAAAATCCACTGGGTATTTTTATGACTCATATACTATGTTTAATATTCACTATTTTTTACAGAAACTTTGTATTTTCCACTGGGATCATAACTACATAAACATAGGATACCTGAGTCATACCCACACCCATCACCTTCTCTAATTATTTCCCTACCTCACTTTCCTGTGCTTACTAAAATCTATGTTACCCCACACAATAATAATGAAAATAGGTATCTGTTTCTGTAATTGAATTAATGAAATCGGATTATAGTTTAAAAGTTTTTAAAATATATTTGTGATTTATGTTTATCAAATTTACTTTCCCCCTTCTTACATCGACCTAACAGCCACCCCAAAGGTTGTGTTTTTCTATCAAAATATACAAATTAGTATCTCTCTCTCTCTCTCATACACACATACACACGTTTCCACAAATTAGAATAAAATTACAAATTACAAACCTAAATGATTAATATACAATTTACTCCATCTCAATAATTTAAGAGTTTATACTTGTTAAGCAGTACAAATAAAATTGTGTGTTTGGTACTATCATGTACATATATCATGTTTGGAACATGATAGTACCAAACACACAATTTTATTTGTGCTGCTTAAACACCCGTGAACTTCTACTTCATTTATATAAATCCAGTTGTAACATCATTATGAGGTTTTCTGTGTTTCCACCCATGTTGTATTGTCCCCTCATTCATTCTAGTACAACAGTCTTCATCTGTTCCTACCTAAGGTTCTTTGCAATCATTTGGTTTGTCTAAGTCAGTCTTCCCCCAAATATCTTATTACTAGAGTTCTCATATAAAATGTTCATTTATACAGCTCCTTCTCAATATGCCTCCCCAATTCCCCTTTTTAAGTATTTTTTACGGAGGGCCTTCATTCAATATTTTAATTAATCTTTCTCTAGATATCTTCATTATTTGACTTCTTATCTAAAATTTTCATTTATAAACTTCCTCAACTTTATTTGTGTATAAGGCTCCATCACACAAATCCACCTACTATCATCATTATTTTCGTTAGCAGTACTTTCAGCCACCTAATGCATTATATAATTTGTTAATTTTGCTTACTGCCATTTTCATCTGTGATATAAATAACCATGATGTCAATTTTCTCCTACTATCTACTATTATGATACATGAAAAAATACCCTGAACAAAATAACTAATAGTATCTCTCAAACAATAGCATCTGAATATGAAGATATTACCAATTATACAACTCATTTATGCACTCTCAGAAGAGTAATGCCTTTTGTGGTAGAAGTAACATGCTACAATAGAACTCTTAACACCTACTGTGGCAAATAGAGTTATTTAGAGTGACATGGTTATAAGTCTGGCATCATTTGAGAAGGGAGCAGATCTGGCAAGAGAAGTAGGTTTCTCTCTTATGAGCCAAAGGAACAGATTCAGGATTTTAGACAAATAAGGACAATTTTCTCATTGTAGTTCTCAACTTCTAACACTTTTGACAGTTGAATCTTTATCTAAAGAAATAATATCTGAAGAAATTTAAAAGACAAAACTTCTAGATCTTCCATGAATATGAACACACCCATAAACATAAGTCATTTGAGTCCATGTTTGTTATTTGTGTTGTGACAGAATGTCATGCCCAAGTTGGCACATGGCATGGCAAATCTGTCCAAAAGGTGGCCAGAGTAAAAGTGGTGAAGTAAAGCAGAGATAAATGGCATTCTTAGTAATTGATTGTCTAAGTTACTATCATTTGCATAAATGTTGAATCTAAAGTTATGTACACGTTGCTGTGTTTTCACTGATTATACATTTGTAATTCTCAAAAAAGAAAATTATTTGTACCAGTCCTTCATATAGCCTGAGAGAAGGGTACAGTTAAAAAGAACAATTATAAATGAACTTAAAATTTTCTGCAACTAGATCTAATGATAGGTCAAAAATATTAAGATCTATCGACCTTTATTATAGACTTCTCAAGAAACAGCTATAGTCTGACACTTTCATTTTGTCTTTCTACCTTTTAGACTATGCTTAATGATGTAACAAATAAAAAAAATTTAAAAGTCAGCATTTAGCACTTTGTGGAAAATTGTATTTCTAAGTTTATATTATCTTGTGTTTTACAAATAAACAAGACTATGTGGGTAATTTCTTTTCAGTTTAACTTAATATAGAATTTAGTTTTGTCAATCAATAAGTGGACTTCCTGAAACTGAGAAGATTCTGTAAGGCCAAGAACACAGCTAATGAAACAAAATGACAGCCTACAGAATGGGAAAAGATTTTTACCAACCCTACAAGCGACAGAGGATTGATCTCTAAAACATAGAGAGAACTCAAGAAACTAGATCCCAAAACCCTTAATAACCAAATTTAAAAATGGGGTTTAGAACAGAAAAGAGAATTCTCAGCAGAAGAATTGCAAACGGCTGAAAAGTACATAAAAAAGTGCTCAACATTTTGCCATCAGAGAAATGAAAATCAAAACAATTTTGAGATACCATCTTATACCTGTCAGAATGGCTAAGATTAAAAACACAGGTGACAGCCTATGCTGAGGAGGATGCAGAGCAAAGGAAACACTCCTCCATTGTTTCTGGGAGTGTAGGCTTGTTCAGCCACTTTAGAATGCAGTATGGCAGTTTATCCCAAAACTGGGAATCAATCTCCCCAAGGATCCAGCAGTACCACTTTTAGGCTTATACCCCAAAGATGAACATTCATGCCTCAAAAGCATTAGCTCAACTGTGTTCATAGCAGCATTATTCATAATAGCAAGAATCTGGAAACAACCTAGCTGCCCCTCAACTGAAGACTGGATTAACAAACTGTGGTGCATCTACACAATGGAGTATTACTCAGCAGTAAGAAAAAGTGATATCCTAAAATTTGCAGGCAAATGGATGAATCTGGAGAATATCCTCCTGAGCAATGTCTCACAAACTCAGAAAGAGAAGTAGAGGATGTACTCACTCATTAGTGGACTTTAAATAAATAAATAAATAAAAAGATGTCATTGTACACAAGAGCTCAAGGCTAGAACATAGCTAAATGACACAATGCCTCACTGCACTGGTGACCTCTGTCAGGTGTGTTTGTGAAGAAAGTCTTGTTTTCATTAAGGGTCTGGCCACAGGGAGTTTAATTATGCTCCAGTAAGTAAATAAACAGCATAAATGGGAATTTTTGTAAATGGGGAGATCATAAGTGTGGGTATGAATCTGAGAGGACTGATAACTGAGTTTGATGGGGTTCATGATGTAAAATCACCATATATATGTGTATGCATATCTATATATACATATATACATATATATATATATATATGAATTTAGTTTTTGAATGCTAAGGCATTGTGATGACCATAGCAATACTGTTGTAATAAAAATTTCCTGGCCTAGCCTAGTTCTGAAGTCTAGAGCCACAGTACCAAATAATCACACAGACTCTTATATTAATTTCATGATACTTGACCTATGGTTCAGGGATATTACTTGTAACTCTTACTCTTAAACTAACACAATTTTAGCCATGTGGCTTAGTCCCTTTTCTTAAAATATTTTTATCTTTTTTCCTCTTCATCTGCCTGGCATCTCTGCTCTACTCTTCCTCTTTCCAGAGTTTGCTTAGTCTAGTAGCCCTGCCCATACTTCCTGTCTGCCTTATGGCCAATCAGCATTTTATTAAACAAGTAGGAGGGGCAAATACTTACCAAGTACAAGAGAATAATCCCATGGACTTTTTTCTTTGTTCTCTTTTTTAAACCAAACCATAAATCTAACATCTTTTCCATAGTCTCTTTTCTCATCCATTTTTAAAATAACAACTTGTAACCAACACTGTAAACAAAGACAAATATCCTCAGTCTATTTTTGGAGAATGTGGGCATAGTTTTCTAGACTACTTGTTGTTGACTGGGGGCATAGGTGATCTTATGGGGACCCAAAGAAAATTGAGGATTATGTACAAGTCTGCACTGGAGTAATCTATGAGGCTGGATTCTCTTAGCCAATCTCCTTGAAGCTGTTCTAGATGCAGAGATCAGAGGAAATTGCAAGAGATGCTTTGAAATGCTGAATCATCTGAGTCAACTGTTCTATCAGAGGCATTTCTCAATAAAAATTTATAATTTATTTTCTTTAATCCAGAATAAATCTACATCCTATCATTTTCTATGGAAGTAAAAATAAAACCTCTTCTCTAAAGTAGCTTATCTTTTGGTGTCAATTTTAAAGTCAAGTAATTTATAAAATATATAGGTTGGATTAATCCAGCATCTTTTATAATCGAATGTCTTTTAGCAGCTCTTGCTCCTTTTTTTGAAGTCAAAAACGTCAAAGACAATACAGTAACATACAATATCTAGACAATATGTATTTTATTTCTTTTTTAAAGGACTTTCTCTATCCTTTTTCTTTTCTTTTTTCTCTTTTCTCTCCCAAGCCTATGTATATTTTTAAATATACTGTAAACCATTTAGAGTCTTTTGTTGTTTGTGTTTTTTTCTCTAGTCTGTATCTGTTCACTGTGTATCTCAATTTTTTTTCTGTTTCTGTTTAATTTATTAATGCATGGCTAGGATTAAAGGCTTGGCTTTGGAAGGTGACTCCATACAGCTCCCTTTATTCCTTTTCTGCTTCTAATCACACCTTTAATCTGCTAAAGTGTGGCTAGGATTAAAGGTTTAGCTAGAGTAGCAGGCTGGCTCCACCCAGCTACTTAGTTTAACTTGATAAAGAGTGTAGCTTTTTAGGAGAGGTACTGGCAGTAGCTACATTTAACACCCCAATTCTGGGGAATTTTTGGGTACACACTGCCACCAAGTAGAGCACTGCCACCCACTGCTCATAAACTCTACTTAAGTATTTGATAGCTGGGCCTCTTCAAAGAGCTACACAGTTTTTGCTGCAAAGGCTGAGTCAGGAAGCCTCACTTAAAGGAGTCAGTCCTCTGCTCACCACAAAGGCCTGCCAAGAAAATGAGCTACCAAGAAGCAGTCTTTTATTGTGTTCCCTTTTTGTATATAAGAGCAGAAACCTTGAATCCATCATATTCAGCTCTTCCTTGCTTGAGGTCTGGACCCACAGTTCCAAATAATCACACCAAGTCTTATATTAATTATGTGATGTTTGGCCTATGGCTCAAGAATATTACTTGCTAATTCTTATTGTTAAACTAATCCATGATTCCAAAGTGGCTTAATACCTTTTCTCAGAGCATTTTCATCCTTTTTTCTCTTAGTCTGCCTTGCATCTCTGCTTTGCTCTTTTTCTTCCTAGAGTTTTCTAAGCCTGGTAGCCTGTTTACCATACTTCCTGTCTGCCTTCTGGAAAATTAGTGTTTTATTAAACCAGTAGGAGAGACAAATATTTACAAAGTACAAGAACATAGAACATCCCATAGCACACTGCATTATAATGTTAAAAATTAAAAAAAAAAACCTTTTGTGGGCATTATATGATTTAATTCCATTTATCCAGTGACTACATGAATGATAATTCAATAACAATATGTCCAAATGGCTAAAAACAGAAAGTGGGCATTACAACACACTAACTATTCCCTAGTCTTGCAGGTCCACAGGCCCTTGGAAAACATGAAAGCAGGTATCTACTATGACACTCATAGAAACTTTTCTAAACTACATAACATTGTAGGCTACCAATTCACAAATACAACGGAGTAGAAATAATTTTTCCATATGTCAGATCCTATTAAATTAAAACTAAAAGTAAAATGGACAAAACTAATAGAGAACAATATACTACCAAGTGAACTATGATTTACAGAAGACATTGAGTAGAAATGAAAATGAATCTTAGAATCAAATATAAATGAATTCTACTAGAACCTTTGGAAAACAAAATGGTTGTTCTAAGAAGAAGGTTCACAGCTCTACACATTTAAACTAAAGCAATCAGAGAAACATAAATTAAGTAACCTAATAATTTAATAGCAAGATTAAAGGGAAATAATATACAAACATGGGGTAAAAAATTAAAAACTAAAAAATCAATCAAAATTGGTTATTTGAAAAAATAAGTAATATTGCAAACCTTTATTTCAACTCACAAAAATGAGAAAAATACTAACATCAACAAAATTAAATACAAAAATTGGCATACTATAAAGGATAGTAATAAAATTCAGCAGATCAGTAGGAAGTAGTTCTTTAACAACTGATATTCTTGAAATATCAAAATCTTTAAAAGGAACTAATCAATTCTTAGATATATAGTACCTAACAAAGTGAATCAATAAAATGTAAATAATTTAAACAGATTTGTAAGATGATACTAAATTTAAGCAGTAGCTTAGTATCTTTCCAACATTAAAGTCTATTAAGGGAAGATTTATTGCTGAATTCTAACAAAACTTGGAGATACAGGTAAAACTCAACTGTTTGTTATGATAGGAAGAAATGGAACATTATCAAAATCAATGTATAAATCTAGTAAAAGTTCAATATGGAAATTGGATGAAGACACAATAAAGAAGAAATTGTAGGAAATTGTTTATGGTGTGAACAGATGTACATATTCAAAGCAAGATTCCTGCAAACCAAAATGAAAAACACAATAAAATTACATACTACATTGCCAAGTCATTTTCATTTTAGGGATTAAAGTATGGAACAGAATATACAAATGAAAAGATGTAAAATAGTCTACAAAGTTGAGTTAACAGAAATCAGGGGATAATCTCAAGAAGTACAGCAATGACCTCTGCTCAGCATCGCTTAATCAACAAAATGATGATGAAAGTCGGAACAGAAGTAACATTTCTCAACATTTTAAAAATCCTATAACAAATATATTTAGCATGTTAGTAAGTGGGGAGGACAGACTTTTTACTAAAATATAGAGACTATGATCACTCCCTCCACTCTTTTTTGGTAGGATGCTCAGATCTTTTTTTTTTGTATTTATAAAATAAAGCCATTTTTATCCATGTCAACTGACAGTTGCCTACCCTTGGAGGGGCTAGTTCCTTTTCCTGATGTTTGCCCAGTGACTATTTTTTGGTAATGAGTTCCCCACAGCTCCAGCCAATCAACACTGTGGGAATTTTCCTCATAATTCTTAATCCCTTGCTCATACAGACTCTCCTCCCCTGCTCTCAGCTGGATCAGGAACTCAGCCCAGTGCTCAGCCATGGATCTCTGTCTCCACCTCTATTCATTATTGGATGTAAGTTCTGTGATGACACTTAGGGTGCTCAGGTCTTAGGTAGAGATATGAGAGCAGGGAATAAAATGAGGACAAGAAATCACATTACATGTAAATGACATCATATACATCAAAGACTCTAAATACTCCACTAGAAAACTCAGAAGTGGCAAACACTTCAAGTATTTGCAGGGTGAAAAATCATAGAAAAGTCTATCAATTTTTTATTACCAGTAATAAACTTGTCTAGAAATCTGAAGGATCATTTCACACATTAAATATCTGAGAAGTCTTCAGGTAAATGAAAACATCAAAACATCAATAAAGTACTAATGGAAGTTTTTTCAAAGATATAAAAGATGATACATCATTGAAAACAGCAGAAAAAAACCATAAAGTAATACAATAAAACTTCATATGGTTATGTGTTTTTGACAAGGACAACATCCAGAGAGCAAGTTTGTGAAATTCATATACTCACATTTCTCTGGAAGCACATATATGTCAAATTAAAAAAATAAACTAAATAAAGTTATACTAAGTTATAAGACAAATGGAGAGAGGATAAAAAGAGGTGAGGAAAACAGAAAGCAAAAGAGAGATGAGGAGCCAAGATCACATTCTCTGTACCACACTCATGAGCTGACAGTATTTTTATGATTGAATTCTTTCCCTTGTCTATAGCCACATATCTTCTTCATGCCTTCTGATACTTATTTCTACTTGATTTTAATTTTTTAAATATATGTTACCATTTACTGTGTATAATGATATTTTCAATGTGAATGACTTCTTAAATATTTTGGCTCAGTCTACCCCTGCTCATCCATGAAAAACTATTGAGATACCACATCTCTGTGAAGTGATTCTTAGTCATCAAAAAAAAAAAAAATTCAGCACTGTTGAATTTTCCTGTGTTTTTATTAATAGTTTGATTTAACATTAGTTGGCTATTTTATCTACATTAGATCTTAAACACAGCAGCATCTACAAAACAATCAGCAATCAATACATTTAGTTTATATTCTTTATAAAATACTTTCTAACATAAATTTTCTGGAAGTATAGATTGTCCCTAGATTTTCATTCTTTTATTCTCAATATCCAGCACTTTATATTTTCACAAAGAAAACATGAAATTACTTACCAATTCTGACAGAGGAAGCAATTTTTTCTTACTTCAAAACCAGGAATTAACATCTGTGAAAATGATATTTCATGAAAAAGTCATCACAAAGACAAACAAATTTCTGTGAATAAATCCTCATAAGTAGTTTTATAACAAGATGTCTGCAGAAACTAGGAAATCCATTGCTCACTCATCAATTTCTCACCAAATCTTTGTGTTCAGGTGTGAGAAATAAATTCATAGTGCAGGAAAATTAAGGGTATGGTCCTTAAACAGGTACTGTATGATTCCATGCAGATTATCGTCTCCTGCTGATCCAGTATCTTATTTGATCTGTTTTGTCCTTAAATTTCCCATTGGCTATTTTAATAAATATTTTTCTTTCCACTTATTGAAATACTCCCAAGGGATAAAGCCTTTCATGCTTAGACCACTATGTTTCTTAATATGTGTTCTTTCAGATACTGTTTTTATTGGAAACACAAGCTTCTTCAAGATCATCTTGGTATGTACAATCGTTAGAACCACTGCATGGTAGATTCTCTGATTTTGAGACGACTCTGTATCAAGAATTGAAAATTTGAAACCATTTGTATTTTTCAAGCTAAATTTTAGTCTGAAGGAAATGGGATTACAGAGACATCAAGCTAGGGACCAGTAACAAAACTAGTACATAGATATTCACTCTAGGAAATAAAATGAAGTGAATCATGAGGGGAATCATTTGGGGTATCACTGCAGTAATTCAGGTAAGAACCACCAAAATTCTGGGTACTGCTGGGAAAGAAACAGAGTAACTCAGGATGAGATTTTTCAAACTCTGAGGACATTGGGTTGAAAGCTCAGTATTCCTTGCTTGAGCTGGTTCCAAGACACCGCCATAGCTTTCAGGAAGAAAGTTGTTCTCTCCTGCAGTACTCTCTTTCCTTTTGTCTCCTCAGGAGATTCCAAAAGATGATGATCAAAACTATGCATATCCTTTTTGATAGAAATCAGATCAATGAGTTATAGAAGCCCAAATAATAATCCTCCTCTCTCTCTCTCTCTCTCTCTCTCTCTCTCTCTCTCTCTCTCTCTCTCTCTCTCCTGCTTTCAGAAACTTAGGACATCTTGTTCCCAGTAGCTTCTTAAGATAGATGCTTAATTGTTTTGGTATTTATGGCCATTTTAACACTGATGTGATAGAGCTTTTGGGAACATAGCTGAGGTCATCAGATCATTACCTCTGCTGAGAAACTCTCTGGATAAAATAATCTGTATCTGCAGGAAGTCTAAAGTGTTTTTCATTTATTCCTAAAATGATTCCTGTATATATAATTGAAGAGAATTTTACCTCTTTTGTATGAAGCTGTATTGCTAACTATGGCAAGGTAAATACTGCCTCAGGACAACCACCCCCTGTTTCTCAACGTTCACTCCTTTCCTATTGAGTATATATTTAGAGATTGATGACCATGAAAGAAATAACTAGAAGTACTTCATACTTTTTGAATGAGAAAAACAAAATAGTAAAAGCACAGAATACTATGGAAATAACATTTGGTGTTTATAAGAAATAATTAAATATGATACATGTTTACTTTCATTTTCTTATCAAATCAATATTTCACAATGTATTTTTTCTGTATTTCTATAGTAAACAAGTCAATGTTCATTAAAATCAGTCTACACATTTAAATCCCATGATTATGACTATATCAGAGCAAGAACAAAACAGTTTTTCATGCTTTCTTTTATTTTCTTTTCAGCAATCATGTGCGAATAAATAAAATGGCCAGTCAAAACCTTCTTTTTAAGATACACAGATTGGAAAAGGAAGTATACAAATAGCAGGAAAATAAATCTTGAAAATTGTTCACACATAGATTTCAAACTGATTTGGGTAATGTCTAATAAAAATAAATTACATTACCCAAGAGAATTCACGTATATTTAGATAGAATGGCTTAAGAAAAAAATCTTTCTATTGTTTTTTATTATGAATAAAGACATATTTTTTATCCGTGTATACCCTTGTTTGAGCTCCCTTCCCCTCCCACCCCTTACAGTCACTTTTATTTTCAATAAATTTTATTGATTTTGACATAATCTTAATTAGTTTGTGTTCAAGTTTGTGAGCTATAGCATCTGTGTAGAGATCAGAAGAGAATGTATGAAGTTGATTCCTTTTTTCCGCTATGTTGGTTCTAGAAAATTAAATTCAAGACACCAGGCTTGGTAGCAAGAACTTTCACCCACTGGGCCAAATTGCCATCCCTAATCTTTTATTATAAGTCAATAGCAAATTATGATATATCATAATAAAATGAATTACTGCATTCATAGAATGACTAATAAGATATTAGCATGATATCTCACAAAATGAGCTTAAATAACTTTATAAAGGAGAATTAAGTTTTTTACTAAATAATGCTTTTTATATACATATAAATTTAAAATACACATCTAGTTACATTTACTACATAGCTTAAATATATTTAAAAACTTATAAATTATTTGTAGTTGGAAAAGTATTTTTATGTTTTCTTGTACTAGCTTTACTCCATGAAAGAAAACTAGGACACAGTGCTATGATGTTTACCCAAGGTCACAGGTTCAGAAATGACAACATGAAGCATCAAAGATAGTTACTTTGATTCCAAAATTGCCATTTTTTTCCATTCCCCTAGGACTATCCCTCTCACCTTAGGAACATTTATACCAGTGTAGAACATACACTCCTGAAAGTATTACTTATTATATTTCTCCTTCACTGAGAAATGGAAGCTTTACTCATAAGGCTACTAATAGAATAAAAAAGTTAAAAATATTCTGTTTCTGATTGAAAAGCTAAACATAAACTGGGAAACTAAAATTTTATACAGAAAAAGGCTCAAATAGAGGTACATTGGAGTTCCTGTCAAGTCATACAGTCTTTCTGAACATATATAATAAATGCTGTATTGCTGTTTGGGTTTGATTTCTTCCTTTACCTTTATTTTTTGGGGGTTATAAATTTTATTTTGCAAATTCTGAGAAAGCACAATAATGTTTTTTGAAAAGATATGTTATGGCTTATTAAGATGAGAGAGTCCATTGGGGGTTTTAATTGGGTTGTATCTGTAGATAATCCAAATTTTGTAAGTTCTCCATTCTTTAATTGTTTAGGTTGCTTTCATTCCTTTCAATGGCATATATATATTCTGGTGATTTTTATATCATGTACCTCATCAAACTCAGTTATCAGTCCTCTCAGATTCATTCCCACTCTTATGATCTCCCCATTTAAAAAATGCCCATTCATGCTGCTCATTTATTTACTGTAGCATAACTAAACTTCCTATGGCCAACCCCTCAAAGAAAACAAGTCATTCCTCACCTATATCCCTGCCAGAGGCTATCAACGCAGAAGTGAAGCACTGTTCTAGCCTTGAACTATTTTATACAATGACATCTTTTTTTTTTTTTTTTTTTTTTTTTTTTTTTTTTTTTTTTTTTTTTTTTTTTTTTTTTTTTTTTTTTTTTTTTTTTTTTTTTTTTTTTTTTTTTTTTTTTTTTTTTTTTTTTTTTTTTTTTTTTTTTTTTTTTTTTTTTTTTTTTTTTTTTTTTTTTTTTTTTTTTTTAACGTCCACTAATGAGTGAGAACATCCCCTACTTCTCTTTCTGGGTTTGTGAGACCTCCCTCAGAAGGATATTCTCCATATCCATCCATATGCCTGAAGATTTAAGGATATCATTTTTTCTGACTGCTTAGTAGTACTCCATTGTGAAGATATCCCACAGTTTGTTAATCCATTCTTCAGTTGAGGGGCATCTAGGTTGTTTCCAGGTTCTTCCTATTTCAAATAATGCTGCTATGAACATAGTTAAGCTAATGCTTTTAGAGTGTGAATGTGCATCTTTATGGTAGATGCCTAAAGGTGGTATTGCTGAGTCCTTGGGGAGATTGATTCCCAGTTTTCTGAGAAACCACCATACTGCCTTCCAGAGTGGCTGAACAATCTTACACTCCCACCAACAATGGAGAAGTGTTCCCCTTGCTCTGCATCTTCTCCAGCATAGGCTGTCCTCTGTGTCTTTTATCTTAGCCAATCTGACAGGTATAAGGTGACATCTCAAAGTTGTTTTGATTTGCATTTCTCTGATGGCTAATGATGTTGAGCATTTTTTCAAATGTCTTACTTTTTCAAGTGCCTTTCAGCTATTCGTAATTCTTCCACTGAGAATTCCCATTTTAATTCTGAACTCCATTTTTTGATTGGGTTATTTAGGGTTTGGGGCTCTAGTTGCTTGAATTCTCTATATAGTTTTAGTGATCAATTATCTGTCACTTGTTGGTAAAAGATTTTTCGCATTCTGTAGGCTGTTTTTTTTTGTCTTATTGATTGTGTTCTTGACCTTACAGAAGCTTCTCAGTTTCAATAGGTCCCACTTATTTATTGTTGTGGATACTTCCCACTTTCTTTTATATCAAGTTTAGTGTAGCAGGGTTTATGTTGAAGTCTTTGATCTATTTTTATTACTGTAGCACTATAGTAAAATTTGAAGTTGGGAATGGTGTTACCTCCTGATGTTCTTCTGTTAAGCAAAATTGTTTTGGCAGTCCTGGCTTTCTGAGATATTTAGCGCTATTTAGCTCAAGGTAAAGGGTTGGGGAAAGACTTTCCATTCAAATGGCTCTAGGAAACAAGCTGGTGTAGCCATTCTAATATCTAACAAAATAGACTTTAAGCTAAAATCAAAAATGATCAGAATGGACCCTACGTATTCATCTCAGGAAAAATGCACCAAGACAAACATTTCAATTCTGAATATTTATGCCCCTAACACAAGGACATCTACATATGTAAAAGAAAGACTGCTAAAGCTTAAACCTCATATCAAACCTGATACATTAATAGTGAAAGACTTCAATGCCCCACTTTCACCCTTGGATAGGTCAATCAGACAGAAACTCAGCAGAGAAATAAAGGATCTAGCAGAAGTTTTGACCAAAATGGACTTAGTAGATATATATCAAATCTTCCTTACCTTTAAATAGAATGAATATCTGTATGATGTTGATATATTGTATATAATCAAGGAACTGTTGATTGAATGATATGTTGTCATTACTTCTAATTTTTGTATTTCAACTTAGCTGGTTTATTAAAATACGTATAGCAAGATAATTTGAGAAATTTATGCACAATTAGAACTTGCCATGACTTCATCTGCTGGCCAGAAGGTCATGTATAGCAAGCTGATGATTATGAGATAGTAAGAGGCAGGTCCTGGTAGGAGTTGCTTATGCCATTAAATGCCCTTGGAAGCAATTAATGTACTTTTCATGAATCTTGTACTATTTAAGCAAAAAGTGTTTTATTGAAGCCCCCTTTCCTCCTTCTAGACCTCCCTCTCCCTCTCTCTACTTCTCTCTCCCACCCTTTCTCTCTCTCTCTCTCTTAATTAAAATATTTTTATTATGTATATCAAGCATCCTTTTCCAGAACATGACTGAAGTTCATAGCATGTCTTTGAACCACTAAAATTGTAAATTAATGCACATGTCAATGTTATAAATTTATGCAGGTGGAGTGAATATATTGTGTTATCTCATGGAACAATTATTCTTGCATAACAGTTGTTCTAAAGCAGTAAGGAAGTTACATAAATATCAAAACACTATATTTTATGTTAACTTTTATTGCCAGAAAGGTCATGTTTCTTGTCATATGAGAGCCTATTTATAATTCTTGTCCTCTAAGTGCTCTTAATAATTCCTTTTTCTTATTTTCAGAGGTACAATTGATAAGTTATATATACTTCCAAAGAATACATTGTTCATGTACATGAAACAGAAACACCTAATGAATCTCAAAGGGTGATTTTCTGTGCAGTGATAAAACCTGCAATTAAAGAATATGAGGAAAAAAATGACCAGATGTGTTGGGAGGGGGAAGAGACCTTGAATAAGGATATACAGGGATGAAAAAAAAAATTCAGAGGGAAAGATGAACACAAAGAAAATATAGGTGTAGCAATCTTATTTGTATTTCTTCCCTTGATAAGCCATGCCTATCATTCTTATCCTCTGTATAGTTATTGTTAACTCTTCCACATTT